>NW_026467303.1:0-126296 GCF_026875155.1 Cherax quadricarinatus
AGAAGGGCTCTAGCAACACAGATGTGAGGTCCCAGAGACCCTTGCTGTAGAGAATACAAGTGCCTCAATACAAATGTGAATGAAAATACAGACTTTTATGGAAACAATGTTAGCAGTGGGAGTGAAATATTAGAGGAAACAGTCACTCCACCTTGGAATTCTCCTATTGATGGAGGAAAAGAAATGAGAAGTCCTCATAAAGATCAAATAAGTACTGAGTCCCTGAATCAGAGAAGTCCAGTGCTAGGAAAGCAAAATCCACTCTCGACCTCAGCAACCATGAAGGAAACAATTGATGTACCTGTAATCTCCCCTCTGGCATTAAACTTGGATGCAAATAAACAGTCACCAAAGCCACTGGATTCAAAAGGCATAAAAAGAACTAAGATTATTACTTCAACCCCAAAGTATTCTTCCCTAAGCACTCAGAATTTTTCAAGCTCGCTGAATGATTCTACATCTCCCTCACTTTTGCCAGCTGTTAAAAACAAAGCTGTTAGATATAATAATGAGGAAACACATCCTTCTAATCCAACTTCTCTTGAAAACCTGCAAGAACAAAAGCAATCTTCAAAATCAAGGAAAGCTTTTCAGAGGTGTTTATCAAGTTCCAGAATATCTCCACCAAAAGGAAATTCCCGTAGCCTGAGGAGATATAGAACTACAGATGAGCAAAGCAAGATATCTTTGAGTAAGATTATTATTGAACCACCTACATCTAATAAGAAAAAAATATAAACAGACAAAGATTTCTTCAAATATATTTCAAAAGAAGACAGATGTTGCAAAAGCTACTGGTGAGTGTATCTTGTAATTTATATATGTATAGAGGTTTCTCCTCCCCCCAGCCTATGAATGAGTTGTGTTGGTAGTGTTTCATCATAAAAATGAGTTGTTTGTAACAGCCTATTTTTATGTACAAAACACTAGTACAAAGGATGGTTGTGGTTTACTTATTCATAACTGTGGATCAGTATTCATAAAAATTAAATTCATAAAAATTTAGTTCATAAATGGGGATGTGTGTAACTCATGGCATTTGTAAGTTGGGTATACCCAATATAGCAGATCATGAGTTATCTGGAATGAATGAGACCAATATTTCTTCTAATTTTAGCCATCAGTATATAGAATAAATTTTTTAGGTAGTAGGTTGGTAGACAGCAACCACCCAGGGAAGTACTACCGTCCTGCCAGATGACTGTGAAACAAAAACCTGTAACTGTTTTGCATGATGGTAGGATTGCTGGTTTCTTTTTCTGTCTCATAAACACGCTAAGATAACAGGGATATCTTGCTACTCCTACTTACACTTTGGTCACACTTCACAGACACGCACATGCATATATATATATACATACATCTAGGTTTTTCTCCTTTTTCTAAATAGCTCTTGTTCTTTTTTATTTCTTCTATTCTCCATGGGGAAGTGGAAAAGAATCTTTCCTCCGTAAGCCATGCGTGTCGTATGAGGCGACTAAAATGCCGGGAGCAATGGGCTAGTAACCCCTTCTCCTATATACAATTACTAAAAAAGAGAAGAAGAAAAACTTTATAAAACTGGGTTGCTTAAATGTGCGTGGATGTAGTGCGGATGACAAGAAACAGATGATTGCTGATGTTATGAATGAAAAGAAGTTGGATGTCCTGGCCCTAAGCGAAACAAAGCTGAAGGGGGTAGGAGAGTTTCAGTGGGGGGAAATAAATGGGATTAAATCTGGAGTATCTGAGAGAGTTAGAGCAAAGGAAGGGGTAGCAGTAATGTTAAATGATCAGTTATGGAAGGAGAAAAGAGAATATGAATGTGTAAATTCAAGAATTATGTGGATTAAAGTAAAGGTTGGATGCGAGAAGTGGGTCATAATAGCGTGTATGCACCTGGAGAAGAGAGGAATGCAGAGGAGAGAGAGAGATTTTGGGAGATGTTAAGTGAATGTATAGGAGCCTTTGAACCAAGTGAGAGAGTAATTGTGGGAGGGGACTTGAATGCTAAAGTAGGAGAACTTTTAGAGAGGGTGTGGTAGGTAAGTTTGGGGTGCAGGTGTAAATGATAATGGGAGCCCTTTGATTGAACTTTGTATAGAAAGGGGTTTAGTTATAGGTAATACATATTTTAAGAAAAAGAGGATAAATAAGTATACACAATATGATGTAGGGCGAAATGACAGTAGTTTGTTGGATTATGTATTGGTAGATAAAAGACTGTTGGGGTAGACTTCAGAATGTACATGTTTATTAGAGGGGCCACAGATATAAACAGATCACTTCTAGTTGTAGCTACACTGAGAGTAAAAGGTAGATGGGATACAAGGAGAATAGAAGCATCAGGGAAGAGAGAGGTGAAGGTTTATAAACTAAAAGAGGAGGCAGTTAGGGTAAGATATAAACAGCTATTGGAGGATAAATGGACTAATGAGAGCATAGGCAATGGGGTCGAAGAGGTATGGGGTAGGTTTAAAAATGTAGTGTTAGAGTGTTCAGCAGAAGTTTGTGGTTACAGGAAAGTGGGTGCAGGAGGGAAGAGGAGCGATTGGTGGAATGATGATGTAAAGAGAGTAGTAAGGGAGAAAAAGTTAGCATATGAGAAGTTTTTACAAAGTAGAAGTGATGCAAGGAGGGAAGAGTATATGGAGAAAAAGAGAGAAGTTAAGAGAGTGATGAAGCAATGTAAAAAGAGAGCAAATGAGAGAGTGGGTGAGATGTTATCAACAAATTTTGTTGAAAATAAGAAAAAGTTTTGGAGTGAGATTAACAAGTTAAGAAAGCCTAGAGAACAAATGGATTTGTCAGTTAAAAATAGGAGAGGAGAGTTATTAAATGGAGAGTTAGAGGTATTGGGAAGATGGAGGGAATATTTTGAGGAATTGTTAAATGTTGATGAAGATAGGGAAGCTGTGATTTCGTGTATAGGGCAAGGAGGAATAACATCTTGTAGGAGTGAGGAAGAGCCAGTTGTGAGTGTGGGGGAAGTTCGTGAGGCAGTAGGTAAAATGAAAGGGGGTAAGGCAGCCGGGATTGATGGGATAAAGATAGAAATGTTAAAAGCAGGTGGGGATATAGTTTTGGAGTGGTTGGTGCAATTATTTAATAAATGTATGGAAGAGGGTAAGGTACCTAGGGATTGGCAGAGAGCATGCATAGTTCCTTTGTATAAAGGCAAAGGGGATAAAAGAGAGTGCAAAAATTATAGGGGGATAAGTCTGTTGAGTGTACCTGGTAAAGTGTATGGTAGAGTTATAATTGAAAGAATTAAGAGTAAGACGGAGAATAGGATAGCAGATGAACAAGGAGGCTTTAGGAAAGGTAGGGGGTGTGTGGACCAGGTGTTTACAGTGAAACATATAAGTGAACAGTATTTAGATAAGGCTAAAGAGGTCTTTGTGGCATTTATGGATTTGGAAAAGGCGTATGACAGGGTGGATAGGGGGGCAATGTGGCAGATGTTGCAAGTGTATGGTGTAGGAGGTAGGTTACTGAAAGCAGTGAAGAGTTTTTACGAGGATAGTGAGGCTCAAGTTAGAGTATGTAGGAAAGAGGGAATTTTTTTCCCAGTAAAAGTAGGCCTTAGACAAGGATGTGTGATGTCACCGTGGTTGTTTAATATATTTATAGATGGGGTTGTAAGAGAAGTAAATGCGAGGGTCTTGACAAGAGGCGTGGAGTTAAAAGATAAAGAATCACACACAAAGTGGGAGTTGTCACAGCTGCTCTTTGCTGATGACACTGTGCTCTTGGGAGATTCTGAAGAGAAGTTGCAGAGATTGGTGGATGAATTTGGTAGGGTGTGCAAAAGAAGAAAATTAAAGGTGAATACAGGAAAGAGTAAGGTTATGAGGATAACAAAAAGATTAGGTGATGAAAGATTGAATATCAGATTGGAGGGAGAGAATATGGAGGAGGTGAACGTATTCAGATATTTGGGAGTGGACGTGTCAGCGGATGGGTCTATGAAAGATGAGGTGAATCATAGAATTGATGAGGGAAAAAGAGTGAGTGGTGCACTTAGGAGTCTGTGGAGACAAAGAACTTTGTCCTTGGAGGCAAAGAGGGGAATGTATGAGAGTATAGTTTTACCAACGCTCTTATATGGGTGTGAAGCGTGGGTGATGAATGTTGCAGCGAGGAGAAGGCTGGAGGCAGTGGAGATGTCATGTCTGAGGGCAATGTGTGGTGTGAATATAATGCAGAGAATTCGTAGTTTGGAAGTTAGGAGGAGGTGCGGGATTACCAAAACTGTTGTCCAGAGGGCTGAGGAAGGGTTGTTGAGGTGGTTCAGACATGTAGAGAGAATGGAGTTTAGTTAGTTTAATATGTTTATTATGCACCCCATACCCATCCTGTGGGCGGTAGTCAAAAGATTACAGAGGTACATAATTGGTCCAGGGACTGGACTCCAAAGTTTTGATAGCTGAGCAAGTTACAAAGGTAATGAACTAGATCTGGTCATAATCATGACCTAGTTACAAAGGTAATGAGCTCCAGGTAGAGCTGGTCACACTCATGAATAATTGCAAAGGTAATGAATCATAAACACATTAATCATGTGAATTTACAAAGGTAATGAGCTCCAGGTAGAGCTGGTCAAAATCATGACAAGTTTCAAAGGTAATGAATGATAAACACGTTATCACATGATTACAATCATAAACAAATTACAGAGTAATGAGCAGTTAACAAACATAGCAGGGAATTCATCCATTGCCCCAACAACAGATGTTGCTAGGTGCCTGTCTCTCCTCGGCAGACAGCCATTGCAAACAGCAGCAAGTTGCCCGGGATCTGCTGCTTGCACGAGCACCATCGACCCTCCCCAAGAGGTCCAAGAAGCCAGTGGCTCCGTTAGCAGCCCGATGGAGAGCTGTCCTAGGGACATGGCAACGTCCTGGTGGACGCCAAGTTGACTGAAGATCCCAGGCCCTCGTGTGCACGGATGTTGAAGCTTGAGGAACTGAGTACACACTGCCTGTGGCACACCTGACAGCTGCCTCGCGGTCGAACTCCACGATGCTGTCCCTGTAGTAGAAGTTCCTGTGAGCCTGGCACTCCCTGCAGTGCCATCGCTGACATCGTGGGTTAGGGGAGAAGTACCCTCTATAGATGGGGTGGCGCTGGGAGTTGGGTGGGTGAGGCGGGGGAGACAAGTTACAAAGGTATTTACAGATTACAGAGGTACGTAATGGGTCCAGGGACTGGGCCCCCAAAGTTTTGATAGCTGAACTAGGTACAAAGGCAATGAGCTCACAAGTTACAAAGGTAATGAATTCTGTAGAATGGTTACTTACGTTTATACTTTGGCTACAATCATGAACAAATTATAGAGTAATGAGCAATTCACACTTCCACACCCGGTCACAACTGTAATGAGTTATTGGTGCAAATATTGATTGTTGAGTCACACACACCACACACACACACACACACACACACACATGCACACATGTGGTAATGCTTTATTTACAGCTGGCAAAGTCAGGGTATTTCTCCAGAATGGTCTGCAATATACCACTGTGGATAAAATACTTAGCCATTTCTTGAACACTTCTGAGTGAGTTGTTTCTAAATTCATTAATTTTATCACACTCCAGTACATAATGACAGAATGGAGCGAAACAGAATGACTTCAAGAGTGTATCAGTCTGTAGTGGAAGGAAGGCGGGGTAGGGGTCGGCCTAGGAAGGGTTGGAGGGAGGGGGTAAAGGAGGTTTTGTGTGCGAGGGGCCTGGACTTCCAGCAGGCATGCGTGAGCATGTTTGATAGGAGTGAATGGAGACAAATGGTTTTTAATACTTGACGTGCTGTTGGAGTGTGAGCAAAGTAACATTTATGAAGGGATTCAGGGAAACTGGCAGGCCGGACTTGAGTCCTGGAGATGGGAAGTACAGTGCCTGCACTCTGAAGGAGGGGTGTTAATGTTGCAGTTTAAAAACTGTAGTGTAAAGCACCCTTCTGGCAAGACAGTGATGGAGTGAATGATGGTGAAAGTTTTTCTTTTTCGGGCCACCCTGCCTTGGTGGGAATCGGCCAGTGTGATAATAAAATAAAATAAAGTATTGACATAATGTCCAGATGTGTACTACCAGTTCGATGGTTTATTAGGTTAATGCCCATTACCTGTACATGGGTCATTAACCCTTTGACTGTTTCGGTCGTATATATATGTCTTACGAGCCACCATTTTTGACATATATATACTCATAAATTCTAGATGCTTCAAATCAAGCAGGAGAAAGTTGGTAGGCCCATATGTGAGAGAATGGGTCTGTGTGGTCAGTGTGCACCATATAAAAAAAATCCTGCAGCACGCAGTGTATAATGAGAGAAAAAACTCCCACCTCTTTTTTTTTAATTAAAATGCCGACCTTGTGGTTATTTTCGTATAGTATTTATGGTTGTATTCTCATTTTCTTGGTCTCATTTGATAGAATGGAAAATATATTATAGAAATTGAGGTGATTTTGGTTGGTTTTACTATGAAAAGGACCTTGAAATGGAGCTCAAAGTAGGGGAAATGTTTGATTTTTGCTGATGTTCAAAAGTAAACAAATGATGTCATTTTCCAATGAATGTCCAAGTAGCCATTCTAATATGCAGTCATGAATGAGTTGACATTATTTATACAATTATTACAATACTGCAGTAGTCTGCGTAACAGGAAATCTTTTACTCTTTGTTTGAATAAAAATTCAGAATAGAAAGCAAGAGTAATATCAGAGGGGCATGGAGATGTGACTGATGAATATAGAAAATGTTATTTTAGAGCCAGGAATGTCTGCATTGTTCATTCTGGACCCTATTTTAAAATTGTCATTTTTTTTAATTTTCGTGAAATTGGCCAAATTGCAAATTTCTGACCACATTATTGGGTAGTTGATATTGGTAAATGGGCAGTTTCTTGTACTCAGTCGATAGAAAAAATGGAGTTCTAAAGAAATAGTTATGAGTTTGGTCGACTGGTACAATGGAATTAGCCGAAAATAGGGCTCAAAGTGGGCAAAATTGCTGATTTGTAAATATTGCCGAGATCGTTAACTTCACAAGAGCATAATTCCGTCAGTGTTCCATCAAATTTTGTTCTTTTGGTGTCATTACAATTGAGTAAAGATTTTTTTTTAATTTTGCGACACCAGGAAACACCTCAGGATTTGGGGTTGCGACCGTCAAGGGGTTAAATCTGTATTTCACCTTTATGCTACCAGTCAGGAATATTGTTCTGTACTTAATCCCTTAACCTTTCCACTGTCTCTTACATAGGTCTATGTTATTGATGCCCGAGTCACTCGTGTAATCTACATTTAAGTTCAGCTCTCTCACATAAGCTGTGCATGGTAAATTCTGGCCTAGACATGAAAGAATGGGCCTGTGCAGTGAGTATGCATGGTATAAAAAACAATCCTGCCCCACGTGTTGCACCATGAAAAAGCAAACCTCTAATCTTGTGTTTGGTTTAAAATAGTAATGCTGAGGTGTTTGTTTCTAAGATGGTTTTTCTGATAATTGAATGAGCGGTTTCTTTTGTAGACTAGTGAAATAACTAAGAATTTATTAAAACCGAGAAATGGAATTGGCTCAATATACAAATCAATTAATCTGAAATTCTGTCTCCATGTTGGTTAATATTGAGCATAACTTCCTGTGTTGAGGGTGCAAAGGTTATACCTAGAGGAAACTTTCTTGAAATGATTGTGTCGGATATTAAGAAGAGAAATGAGGCACTCGGACTGAAAGAGGTCTTTGCTGATACACCAACCATGAGAGGAACTGCTGGATTCCACCACTTCACCATTGAAGGCCGTGTTTCCACTTATTGTACACTGATAATGATGTGAAAACTTCCTCAGAGGTTGATCTGCTAGATGTGCCCCAAACTGAAGAAGAGCCATTTCAAGTTTGTGATTAATGTATGGTGCATTATGATGATGATCTTTTAGAGAAGTAAAGCAGATTCAGTTTGGGAATTATGAAATGAGCATCATTCACAGTGTGTTCCACCTGGAAATGGCCACTGGCCATTTGAGGAAGTTATGTTCTTTTATGTTATATAAAAGATGATAAACTGTAGTCACCCATCATTAGGGGGCCAGTACCCCAGATTTTGATTGAATGGGTACCATAAATCTAAAGCGTGAAAAATGGTGACAATAGATCTGCTTATTATGACCACAGAATTAAAATCAGTGAAATCTCTCCCACTTTTAAAATTAGAGGAGCTGCATGTATCATGAGACCAGTACCTCTGTGATTTAACAATTAAGTCACATGGCATCAGTAGACAATAATATATCATAGCAATACCTACGATGTAAACCAAATTGTAAATCAATATAATGAACTACCTTTGTTTAAAACCTTTGCTTTGACTTTGCAGCTGTAATTGAATTTTAGTTGTTATAGGCTGTTATGGAATAGAAACTTAGATTATTGATCTTGGAAACAATCTCTGTTCTCAGCAAAATTCTGATGGATTTTTCAGTACTCTGGATTTGGCAGATATGGAGCAAGAAAAGATTATCAAAACTTGTCTCATAATTTGTATTGTGAGTGAAAATTCTTTTATCATCAAAGTAATGGACATTTCATCTCATTACATGAGCACAAAACTTATTAAAATCATGAGTGATGCCACCAGACAAATTGTAATATCCATCATGTAGCTCCTTTCACACACAGTATTTATTTTCTATAGTTTTCTGTAACTATACCTTAATTCCCAGGTAAGAAATACATTTGTGAAATTCAAGGGTTTCAGATGATTTTGAAATAGATTGTTTTTACCTATGTTCATTTTGATGCAGTGTCTGTCATACACTTGTTTCTAATTGCCTCCAAGCCATACATATCTGTAAGAATTTTGCTTCTTGGTACTAGACAGACTAGGGCATGAACAAGGCTTGTGCACAGTGTCAAGTGCCAGGTGGTACCTAACATATTACAAGAACCCCAGTGAAAATAAGTCACTTTGACTTTATTGAGCTATCCTAGGTAATATACACTCATGTTACTTTATAAGATAATTGTACTAAGGTATACCTGTACCTAAATAACTTTATTTTACTTACTGTATAATCAGGGAGTTGAAATGACCTCCAACTCCTCTGAATGTAACATCCATCACTGTGAAATTGTCCTACTTCTTTAAATTTGCTATTGTACAAGATTATCCAATAAATGTGTGTATTTTTATCATTTCTGGAAACACTAAGCATTATAACAGACTATAATTTATCAATTTTTTTTTTCAGACTACATAATACTAAAGAAATTGAACATTGTTTAAGTTGTTCATCTTGTTTATTTATAGTACCCAGTAATTTTACTCAAATTACAATAGTTTCAATAGTAAATGTTGAAATTATATTACGGGAATATAACATTGTTGAGTTGTTGAAAGTAGTTTACAGTATGAGAATGCTACAGTTGGGTAGTAATGTTTTGGGTAGGTATGAATTTTGGGTGCCACGTTTTGAAGTTTTAAGATTTAGGTAATTGGAAGATTTTTTGGTAAAGTTTTTTGTTAAAGTTAAATATAGAGGAGCAAAGTGGCAGATGTTGCAAGTATATGGAATAGGTGGTAAGTTACTAAATGCTGTAAAGAGTTTTTATGAGGATAGTGAGGCTCAGGTTAGGGTGTGTAGAAGAGAGGGAGACTATTTCCCGGTAAAAGTAGGTCTTAGACAGGGATGTGTAATGTCACCATGGTTGTTTAATATATTTATAGATGGGGTTGTAAAGGAAGTAAATGCTAGGGTGTTCGGGAGAGGGGTGGGATTAAATGTTGGGGAATCAAATTCAAAATGGGAATTGACACAGTTACTTTTTGCTGATGATACTGTGCTTATGGGAGATTCTAAAGAAAAATTGCAAAGGTTGTGGATGAGTTTGGGAATGTGTGTAAAGGTTAGAAAGTGAAAGTGAACATAGAAAAGAGAAGGTGATGAGGGTGTCAAATGATTTAGATAAAGAAAAATTGGATATCAAATTGGGGAGGAGGATTTATGGAAGAAGTGAATGTTTCAGATACTTGGGAGTTGACGGTCGGCGGATGGATTTATGAAGGATGAGGTTAATCATAGAATTGATGAGGGAAAAAAGGTGAGTGGTGCGTTGAGGTATATGTGGAGTCAAAAAAACTTTTATCTATGGGGGCAAAGAAGGGAATGTATGAAAGTAAGTAGTACCAACACTTTTATTGGGTGTGAAGCTTGGGTGGTAAATGCAGCAGCGAGGAAACGGTTGGAGGCAGTGGAGATGTCCTGTTAAGGGCAATGTGTGGTGTAAATATTATGCAGAAAATTCGGAGTGTGGAAATTAGGAGAAGGTGTGGAGTTATAAAAGTTTAGTCAGAGGGCAGAAGAGGGGTTGTTGAGGGGGGTTTTGGTCATTTAGAGAGAATGGATCAAAGTAGAATGACAGGGAAAGCTATAAATCTAGGGGGGAAAAGGAAGGCGGGGTGGGGGTCGTCCTCGAAAGGGTTGGAGAGAGGGGGTAAGGAGGTTTTGTGGCGGGGGCTTGGATTCCAGCAAGGTGCGTGAGCGTGTTAGATAGGAGTGAATGGGACGAATGGTACTTGGGACCTGACGATCTGTTGGAGTGTGAGCAGGGTAATATTTAGTAAAGGGGATTCAGGGAAACCGGTTATTTTCATAATAGTCGGACTTGAGCCCCTGGAAATGGGAAGTACAGTGCCTGCACTTTAAAGGAGGGGTTTGGGATATTTGCAGTTTGGAGGGATATGTTGTGTATCTTTATATGTGTATGCTTCTAGACTGTTGTATTCTGAGCACCTCTGCAAAAACAGTGATAATGTGCGAGTGTGGTGAAAGTGTTGAATGATGATGAAAGTATTTTCTTTTGGGGGATTTTCTTTCTTTTTTTTGGGTCACCCTGCCTCGGTGGGAGACGGCCGACTTGTTGGAAAAAAAAAAAAAAAAAAAAAAAAAATATTGAGTATGTATTTAATTTAGGGTGAGTAAGTGGTTTTGAGAAGTCTTAAATTGATGTTCAGACCGGGTTACTTTAGTATTTACTGGTAATGAATTTCAAATTTTGGGGCCCTTTATGTGCATAGAGTTTTTACACTGTGTGATATGGACATGGGGTACATCAAAAAGAGGTCTGTGTCTTGTGCTATGGTCGTGTGACCTGTTAAGGTTGGTGAGGAGAAGTTTGAGTGGAGGGTTCATGTTTGAGTGTAGTGTTCTATGTATGTAGTAGGCACATGAGTAAGTATGGATGTTCTTTACGGTGAGCAGTTTTGGACTTTTGAATATTGGTGGAGTATGCTGTTGGGAGTGGGAAATTGTTTTCATTCTGACTGCAGGCTTTTGCTGGGATATTAGTGGCCTTAGGTGATTTAGTGTTGTTGATTCCCATGCACAAATTCCATGTGTGAGATAAGGGTAGATGAGTGAATGATACAGTTTAAGGAGAGCTGATTGCGGAACATAGTACCGTATCTTTGATAGAGATTTCCTTGGAAATTTGTTGTATGTGTGTCTGGAATTTGAGGCTACTGTCAAGGTGGATTCCTAGGAATTTTCCCTCTGTGAGTCTTGTGATGGGTAATCTGTTTAGCATTATTTTAAGTGGAACATTTGCAGCTGTTTCCAAACTGAATGAAATAGGTTTTGTCAGTATTGAGGGTAAGCTTATTAGTCATCATCCAGGTAAATATTTTCTGCAATTCAGCATTAATAGTGTTGGCCAGTATGACTGGGTTTGGGCGAGAGAAGATGTATGTAGTGTCATCTGCAAATAATATAGGTTTGAGTAGTTGTGATGCATTCGGTATGTCATTGATGTAAATGAGAAAGAGGAGTGGGCCAAGGACACTTCCTTATGGAACACCGACTATGATTGGTTGAGTGGAAGAGTTTGCTCCATTTGTGTACACATATTGGCTTCTGTTACTAACGTATGACTTTGGGTAGCTGAGGGAGTGCCCTCAAATTGTGGTCGACAGTTTCAAAAGCTTTACATAAATCAGGGAAGAATCCTAGTGGGACTTCTTTCTTCTCGAGAGCAGTGTATATTAGTTCTAGCATGTGTATAATAGCATCATTTGTGCTTTTATTATTACTGAATCCAAACTGACAGGGGTTTAGTATGTTGTGTGAGACAAGGTAGGAATAAATCTGTCTTATGAATTAATTTTTCAAAAATTTTAGAGATCAGAGGTAAATTAGAAATTAGTCTATAGCTTTTCAGGTCTGCTTGATCACCTCCTTTGTGGATCGGGGTGACCCTCGCTATTTTGAGAATTGCTGGGAAGGTGGAGGATTTGACGGATTTGTTAAAGAGTGTTGCAGTTATTGGTGACAGTACTAGTGAAACGTTTTTGTATATAAAAGGTGGTAATTTATATATGTCTCCTGCCTTGTTTTTAAGGGTGTTGATGATGAGCGAGACTTCTGTTGGGTTGGTTGGGGCTAGGAATAGTGTATTTGGGTAGGTGCCCGTGAGGTAGTCTGAT
The DNA here is from genome assembly GCF_026875155.1 of Cherax quadricarinatus. NCBI lineage: Eukaryota > Metazoa > Arthropoda > Malacostraca > Decapoda > Parastacidae > Cherax > Cherax quadricarinatus. The sequence goes on from NW_026467303.1 coordinate 12,470, forward strand.
GGATGGGTGTTTGACATTGGGATTTTGCTTGCTAGATTCTTTCCTATGGTGGAGAAGAAAACATTGAGTCTGTTTGCTGTTTCAGTTAGCGAGAGTAGGGGTTTGTCTGATTTTGTTAATTTGATTGCTTTGTTTTTGGATATCTTTTTAGTTCCTAAAATTTAGGATAGGGTTTTCCAGGTCTTTTTCATATCACCTTTTATGTTATGTAATCTGTTTTCATAATACAATTTTTTTGACCTTATCAGACTGGTAAGGATTGACAAGCAACATTTAGAATGGTCTCTAGTTATTTGACCCATTCTGTACTGTTTTTCATATAGGTGCTTTGTGTTACTGGATTTAAGGATGCTGGGTGTTAGCCAGGGACTGTTCAGTCTCTTAGCTGTGTGTTTGAGTGTACATGCCCAAAGCCCCTGTACATGCAGAGCATTTTGACCAAACTTAGGACTAACTTGAGATTAATAAGGCAATAACAATAATGTGTAAATTTAGGAGTTTACAATGAATACAAGAGAATTGAATATTCATTGTATTATTATTCAATAACATTATTGTTATTGCCTTATTAATGTTAAGTTAGTCTTAAGTTTGCCTAAAATACTTGGGTGTACTTGCTTTTGGCATATACAGTGGACCCCCGGTTTACGATCAGCTCCCAATGCGACCAATTATGTAAGTGTATTTATGTAAGTGCGTTTGTATGTGTATGTTTGGGGGTCTGAAATGGACTAATCTAATTCACAATATTCCTTATAGGAACAAATTCGGTCAGTACTGGCACCTGAACATACTTCTGGAATGAAATAATATCGTAAACCGGGGTCCACTGTACACCCAAGTGTCATTTTCCTTTTTACAACCACTGTATCATGCTGAAATAAAATGTTGTTGTTGTTTTTTTTTTGTTGTTTTTTTTCAACAAGTTGGCCGTCTCATGATTGTGACTAGACCTACCTGGAGTTCATTACCTTTGTAAATTGTGAGTTCATTACCTTTGTAAATTGTGAATTCATTACCTCTGTAACTTGCTCAGCTATCAAAACTTTGAGGCCCAGTCCCTGGACCCATTATGTACCTCTGTAATCTTTTGACTACCGCCCACAGGATGGGTATGGGGTGCATAATAAACATATTAAATTAAACTAACTCCCACCGAGGCAGGGTGACCTAAAAAAGAAAGAAAATCCCCAAAAAGAAAATACTTTCATCATCATTCAACACTTTCACCACACTCACACATTATCACTGTTTTTGCAGAGGTGCTCAGAATACAACAGTTTAGAAGCATATACGTATAAAGATACACAACATATCCCTCCAAACTGCCAATATCCCAAAACCCCCCCTTTAAAGTGCAGGCATTGTACTTCCCATTTCCAGGACTCAAGTCCGACTATATGAAAATAACCGGTTTCCCTGAATCCCTTCACTAAATATTACCCTGCTCACACTCCAACAGATCGTCAGGTCCCAAGTATCATTCGTCTCCATTCACTCCTATCTAACACGCTCATGCACGCTTGCTGGAAGTCCAAGCCCCTTGCCCACAAAACCTCCTTTACCTCCTCTTTCCAACCCTTTTGAGGACGACCCCTACCCCTCCTTCCTTTCCCTATAGATTTATATGCTTTCCATGTCATTCTACTTTGATCCATTCTCTCTAAATAACCAAACCACCTCAACAACCCCTCTTCTGCTCTCTGATTAATGCTTTTATTAACTCCACACCTTCTCCTAATTTCCACACTCCGAATTTTCTGCATAATATTTACACCACACATTGCCCTTAGACAAGACATCTCCACTGCCTCCAACCGTCTCCTCGCTGCTGCATTTACCACCCAAGCTTCACATCCATATAAGAGTGTTGGTACTACTATACTTTCATACATTCCCTTCTTTGCCTCCATAGATAACGTTTTTTGACTCCACATATACCTCAACGCACCACTCACCTTTTTTCCCTCATCAATTCTATGATTAACCTCATCCTTCATAAACCCATCCGCCGACACGTCAACTCCCAAGTATCTGAAAACATTCACTTCTTCCATACTCCTCCTCCCCAATTTGATATCCAATTTTTCTTTATCTAAATCATTTGATACCCTCATCACCTTACTCTTTTCTATGTTCACTTTCAACTTTCTACCTTTACACACATTCTCAAACTCATCCACTAACCTTTGCAATTTTTCTTTAGAATCTCCCATAAGCACAGCATCATCAGCAAAAAGTAACTGTGTCAATTCCCATTTTGAATTTGATTCCCCATAATTTAATCCCACCCCTCTCCCGAACACCCTAGCATTTACTTCCTTTACAACCCCATCTATAAATATATTAAACAACCATGGTGACATTACCCATCCCTGTCTGAGACCTACTTTTATTATTATTATTATTATTATTATTATTATTATTATTATTATTATTATTATTACTATTATTATTAGGGAATTTGTGTCAAGACAAAAATAATGAATTTGAATTTTTAAATTATTTTAAATATTGTATACTTGTGAAAATAAAATTAATATATAAAGTTTGGTTCCTTGGTACTGTATATCTTTTCTTTTGGTATGTTGAACTTCATCTGTACTCAATTGTTTAGGTGGTGTACAAAGTGTTCAACCCCTTTGATGAAGCTGCTGCTATTAGTGCTGCACTAGAGGAGTCCCTCAAGACCAAGCAGAGTGTTCAACCCCCTTTGATGAAGCTGCTGCTATTAGTGCTGCACTAGAGGAGTCCCTCAAGACCAAGCAGAGTGTTCAACCCCCTTTGATGAAGCTGCTGCTATTAGTGCTGCACTAGAGGAGTCCCTCAAGACCAAGCAGAGTGTTCAACCCCTTTGATGAAGCTGCTGCTATTAGTGCTGCACTAGAGGAGTCCCTCAAGACCAAGCAGAGTGTTCAACCCCTTTGATGAAGCTGCTGCTATTAGTGCTGCACTAGAGGAGTCCCTCAAGACCAAGCAGAGTGTTCAACCCCTTTGATGAAGCTGCTGCTATTAGTGCTGCACTAGAGGAGTCCCTCAAGACCAAGGCTTTTGATGACATGATGTGTAAAAAACGTGATGCCTTACTTGCTGAGTCATATGCTGTAAAGTTGGCTGTCAGAGTTAGCGGTCATTCAAATAGAAAAGACAACCAGGTAAAGAAATGTATTTGCAGCAGTAATGGTAGTAATTAGTGAATACAGCTGAACCCTGGAATTCACATGTTTCATAATCTGTGTACATAATTAGATTATACAACAGTTTTACTGAAGACCATTTACTGGATAGCTTTGATTATTCATGTTTTTCTTAGTACCAGTGTATTTGCCTTGTGCACAACTCCTAAATTGAAAAATAACCACTTGCCCAATTTTGTTTTAAATTGCTCAGATGTACAGCATTTCCTATTATGCACTTTCATGATTCATGTAACATCCAGGAATCTAACCCCTACAGATTATAAGGGGTTCAGCTAGATGTAGTAGTACTGTCCAGTACTTGTGCTCCCATTGCTCATAAGGTTGCTTCTTCCTAACAGGGCATGTTGCCTAATGGTATTCTAGTCTGATGATCTGCTGGTGCCCTAAGAATGCCTCTTTGATCACATCCACAGCTATTCGTATTGCTGGGAGTTTAATCAGTGAAACTCCACCACAGACCAAGCATATGATGCTCGGAAAATGACCCTTAATTTTTTTTTTTTTTTTTTTTTTTTTTTTTGGGCATTGATGTGTTCCATGGTGTGGAATGTGTGTGCTGTCAAAAGAAAAACAAGAGCTCTACTCTTGCTCGCAATAACTCCCTCCCTCCTCCTCCGTACATGCTTTTCAAGGAGGTCAAAGCCATCAACTACAACTTCTCTGTTTTGACCATTACTAATGGATCTTTTCAAGACATTGGCAGTCCACCTGCTGCATTTTTTAACCCTTTCAGGGTCTGTGCTATAGATCTATGGCTTTATGTACAGGGTTCAAACCGTAGATCTACACCATGAGCGCAGCTCACTCTGATAAGCTGTGAGCGGTAAATTTGGGCCTAGATATGAGAGAATACATCTATGTGGTATGTGTGCACCACATAAAACAAATCCTGCAGCACAGTGCATAATGAGAGAAAAAACTGAGACCGTAATTTTCGATTAAAACAGTGCCTTTGCAGTGTTTTTTCGTTTGTTTTTTATAGTTGTATTTGCGATTTCTTGGTCTCGTTTGATAGAATGGAAGATATATTACAGAAATAGAGATGATTTTGAAAATGGCTTGAAACTGAGCTCAAAGTAGCGGAAATGTTAAATTTTTGCTGATGTTCAAGAGTAAACAAATGACCTCACATGTCTAATAACGCCAGCTGGTGGGTCTGATATATGTTCACAAATGTGGTGATATTATTTATACAATTATTACACTACAGTGGACCCTCGCCTAACGAACGCATCGCATAACGTTAAATCTGGCTAGTAATACATTTTAACGCAAAAATTTTGCCTTGGCTAGCGCTAAAAAACTCGCCCAACGCAATTCGTTTCGTTCGAAACGTGTCCACTTGCGGCCTGAGCGTGCCTCACTTGTCCCGTGGGTGCTAGTGTTTACAAGCCAGCCACCACGGTCGCATCCAAACATACAATCGGAACATTTCATATTATCACAGCCTTTTTAGTGATTGCACCTGCAAAATAAGTCACTATGGGCCCCAAGAAAGCTTCTAGTGCCAACCCTACAGCAAAAAGGGTGAGAATTACTATGGATATGAAGAAAGAGATCATTGCTAAGTATTTCATACTTAGCAATGAGTGCGTGTCTCCGAGCTGGCCAGGTTGTACACAAAACTCCAATCAACTATCGCTACTATTGTGGCCAAGAAAACGGCAATCAAGGAAGCTGTTCTTGCCAAAGGTGCAACTTTGTTTTCGAAACAGAGATCGAATGATAAAAATGTTGGAGAGACTGTTATTTTGGGGGGATAAACGAAAAAAGATAGCAGGAGATAGCATCTCTCAAGCAATCATATGTGAAAAGGCTAGGAAGTTGCATGACGATTTAATTAGAAAAATGCATCCAACTAGTGGTGTGAGTGAATTTAAGGCCAGCAAAGGTTGGTTTGAGAGATTTAAGAATCGTAGTGGCATACATAGTGTGATGAGGCATGGTGAGGCTGCCAGTTCGGACCAAAAAGCAGCTGAAAAATCTGTGAAGGAATTCAAGGAGTACATAGACAGTGAAGAATTGAAACCTGAACAAGTGTTTAATTGTGACAAAACAGGCCTGTTTTGGAAGAAAATGCCAAGCAGGACCTACATGACTCAGGAGGAAAATGCACTCCCAGGACATAAGCCTATGAAAGACAGGCTTTCTCTGTTGATGTGTGCTAATTATTATTATTATAATCAAGGGGGAAGCGCTAAACCCGGAGGATTATACAGCGCCTGGGGGGGGATGTGGAAGGCATTCAGGCTTAATTCAGGGAACTGGAGCACAGATCCAATTCCCTAAATCAAGAGCCCCTTACCAACATCAAGGAACCTTCCTTGAGGGGATGTGTGCTAATGCTATTGGTGTATCACTCTGAAACTCCCAGAGTGTTCAGGAAAAACAATGTCCTCAAGGCTAATTTGTGTGTGATGTGGAGGGCAAACAGTAAGGTATGGGTCACTAGAGACCTTTTCTATGACTGGTTACACCATGCATTTGCGCCCACTGTGAAAAATTACCTCCTGGAAAATAAATTGGACCTTAAGTGCCTCATGGTATTAGACAATGCTCCTGGTCATCCTTCAGACGTGGCAGAGCGACTTTCTGGGGACATGAGCTTCATTAAGGTCAAGTTTTTGCCTCCTAATACCACTCCTCTCCTGCAGCCCATGGACCAGCAGGTCATTGCAAACTTCAAAAAACTCTACACAAAAGCTATGTTTGAAAGGTGCTTTGTAGTGACCACAGAAACTCGGTTGACTCTAAGAGAGTTTTAGAGAGATCACTTTAGCATCCTCAATTGTGTAAACATTATAGGTAAGGCTTGGGAGGAAGTGACTAAGAGGACCTTGAACTCTGCTTGGAAGAAACTGTGGCCAGAATGTGTAGACAAAAGAGATTTTGAAGGATTTGAGGCTAACCCAGAGAAGCTTATGCCAGTTGTGGAATAAATTGTGGCTTTGGGGGAAAAGTCCTTGGGGTTGGAGGTTAGTGGGGAGGATGTGGAAGAGTTGGTGGAGGAGGACAATGATGAACTAACCACTGATGAGCTGCAAGATCATCTTCAACAGCAAGAGGCCAGTCCTGAGAAAACTGCTCCGGAGGAGGGGATAGAGAAATTGAGGAAGTTGCCTACTTCAAAGATTAAGGAAATGTGTGCAATGTGGCTTAAAGTGCAAACCTTTTTTGATGAAAATCACCCTCACACAGCTATTGCAAGCCGTGCTGGTGACTATTACAGTGACAATGTTGTGAAACACTTTAGGAATGTCATAAAGGAACGGTAGTAGGTTGGTAGACAGCAACCACCCAGGGAAGTACTACCGTCCTGCCAGATGACTGTGAAACAGAAACCTGTAACTGTTTTGCATGATGGTAGGATTGCTGGTTTCTTTTTCTGTCTCATAAACACGCTAGATAACAGGGATATCTTGCTACTCCTACTTACACTTTGGTCACACTTGACAGACACGCACATGCATATATATATACATACATCTAGGTTTTTCTCCTTTTTCTAAATAGCTCTTGTTCTTCTGTATTTCTTCTATTGTCCATGGGGAAGTGGAAAAGAATCTTTCCTCCGTAAGCCATGCGTGTCGTATGAGGCGACTAAAATGCCGGGAGCAATGGGCTAGTAACCCCTTCTCCTGTAGACACTAAAAAAGAGAAGAAGAAAAACTTTATAAAACTGGGATGCTTAAATGTGCGTGGATGTAGTGCGGATGACAAGAAACAGACGATTGCTGATGTTATGAATGAAAAGAAGTTTGGGTGCCTGGCCCTAACGAAACAAAGCTGAAGGGGTGGAGAGTTTCAGTGGGGGGAAATAAATGGGATTAAATCTGGAGTATCTGAGAGAGTTAGAGCAAAGGGGAAAGGGGGACAGTAAAGTTAAATGATCAGTTATGGAAGGAGAAAAGAGAATATGAATGTGTAAATTCAAGAATTATGTGGGTTAAAATAAAGGTTGGATGTGAGATGGTCATAATAAGCGTGTATGCACCGGAGAAGAGAGGAATGCAGAGGAGAGAGAGAGATTTTGAGAGATGTTAAGTGAATGTATAGGAGCCTTTGAACCAAGTGAGAGAGTAATTGTGGTAGGGGACCTGAATGCTAAAGTAGGAGAAACTTTTAGAGAGGGTGTGGTAGGTAAGTTTGGGGTGCCAGGTGTAAATGATAAAGGGAGCCCTTTGAATTTAACTTTGTATAGAAAAGGGTTTAGTTATAGGTAATACATATTTTAAGAAAAAAAGGATAAATAAGTATATAAGGTATGATGTAGGGCGAAATGACAGTAGTTTGTTGGATTATGTTATTAGTAGATAAAAGACTGTTGAGTAGACTTCAGGATGTACATGTTTATAGAGGGGCCACAGATTTATCAGAATCACTTTCTAGTTGTAGCTACACTGAGAGTAAAAGGTAGATTGGGGTACAAGGAGAATAGAAGCATCAGGGAAGAGAGAGGTGAAGGTTTATAAACTAAAAGAGGAGGCAGTTAGGGTAAGATATAAACAGCTATTGGAGGATAGATGGGCTAATGAGAGCATAGGCAATGGGGTCGAAGAGGTTTTGGGTAGGTTTTAAAAAAGTAGTGTTAGAGGTTCAGCAGAAGTTTGTGGTTACAGAAAGTGGGTGCGGGAGGGAAGAGGAGCGATTGGTGGAATGATGATGTAAAGAGAGTAGTAAGGGAGAAAAAGTTAGCATATAGAATTTTTTTAAAAAGTAAAAGTGATGCAAGGGGAAGGTATATGGAGAAAAAAGAGAGGTTAAGAGAGGGGTGAAGCAATGAAAAAAAGAGAAATGGAGAGGGGGTAGGTTATCAAAAAATTTTTGTTAAAATAAAAAAAAAAGTTTTGAGTAAATTTAAACAAGTTAAGAAAGCCAGAGAACAAATGGATTTGTCAGTTAAAAATAGGAGGGGAGAGTTATTAAATGAGAGAAAAGAGGTTTGGGGGAAATGGGGAATATTTTGGGGAAATTTGTTAAATGTTGATAAAAGGGGAAGCTGTGATTTCGGTATAGGAAAAGGGGAAAACATCTTGTAGGAGTGGGAAGAGCCAGTTGTGGTGGGGGGGAATTCGTGAGGCAGTAGGAAAAAATAAAAGGGGGGTAAGGCAGCCGGGATTGAGGGAAAAAGAAGAAATTTTAAAAGCAGGGGGGGAATTTTTTGGAGGGGTTTGGTGAAATTATTTAAAAAAGTAGGAAGAGGGTAAGGTACCTAGGGTTGGGGCAGAGACACACTATTTCCTTTTGTAAAGGGGAAAAGGGGGTAAAAAAGAGGAAAAAAATTATAGGGAAAAATCTGCTGATATCCCTGAAAAAGTTATGTGAATTTTATTGAAAGAATTAAGAGTAAAGGGGAAAATAGGATAGAAAGGAAAAAAGGAGGTTTTTGGGAAAGGGGGGGGGTTGTGGACCAGGTGTTTACAGTGAAACTTTAAGTGAACAGTATTTAATAAGGTTAAAGGGGTTCTTTGTGGATTTTGGATTTGGAAAAGGCAGACAGGTGGATAGGGGGGCAATGTGGCAGATTTGCAAGGATGGGTTTGGAGGTAGGTTAGAAACATGAAAATTTTTTCGGGAAGTGAGCAAAGTTTGGTATTAGGAAAAAGGGGGAAATTTTTTCCCGTAAAAGTAGGCCTTGACAAGGTGTGTGATGTCACCGTGGTTGTTAAAATATTTATAGATGGGTTGAAAAAGTAATGCGAGGGCTTGACAAGAGGCTGGGGTTAAAAAAAAAAGAATCACACACAAAAATGGGAGTTGTCACAGCTGCTCTTTGCTGTGACACTGTGTCTTGGGGATTCTAAGAGAAGTTGTGAATTGGTGTGAATTTTTAGGTGTGCAAAGAAGAAAAAAAAAGGGGAATACAGGAAAGAGCAAGGTTATGAGGGTAACAAAAAAATTTGGTATGAAGGATTTAATATCAATTGGAGGGACAGAGTAGGAGGAGGTGAATTATTCAGATATTTGGGAGTGGACGTGTCAGTGGATGGGTCTGTGAAAGATGGGGTTTGAATCATAAAATTTGATGAGGGAAAAAGAGTGAGTGGTGCACTTAGGAGTCTTTTGGAGACAAAGAACTTTGTCCTTGGAGGCAAAGAGGGGAATGTATGAGAGTGCAGTTTTACCAACGCTCTTATATGGGTGTGAAGCATGGGTGATAAATGTTGCAGCGAGGAGAAAGGCTGGAGGCAGTGGAGATGTCATGTTGAGGGCAATGTGTGGTGTGAATATAATGCAGAGAATTCGTATTTTGGAAGTTAGGTGGGGGTGCGGGATTACCAAAATGTTGTCCAGAGGGCTGAGGAGGGGTTGTTGAGGTGGTTCGGACATGTGGAGAGAATGGAGCGAAACAAAATAACTTCAAGAGTGTATCAGTCTGTAGTGGAAGGAAGGCGGGGTAGGGGTCGGCCTAGGAAAGGTTGGAGGGAGGGGTAAAGGGGGTTTTTTTTGTGCGAGGGGCTTGGACTTCCAGCAGGCATGCGTGAGCGTGTTTGATGGGAGTGAATGGAGACAAATGGCTTTTAATACTTGACGTGCTGTTGGAGTGTGAGCAAAGTAACATTTATGAAGGGGTTCAGGGAAACCGGCAGGCCGGACTTGAGTCCTGGAGATGGGAAGTACAGTGCCTGCACTCTGAAGGAGGGGTGTTAATGTTGCAGTTTAAAAACTGTAGTGTAAAGCACCCTTCTGGCAAGACAGTGATGGAGTGAATGATGGTGAAAGTTTTTCTTTTTCGGGCCACCCTGCCTTGGTGGGAATCGGCCAGTGTGATAATAAAAAAAAAATAAAAATAAAGGAACGGGAGGGTCAGGCCTCTATGGACAGATATGTTGTGCGACAGAGGTCCAGTGACTCTCAAGCTGGTCCTAGTGGCATTAAAAGAAGAAGGGAAGTAACCCCAGAAAAGGACTTGACATCTCAAGTGCTAATGAAAGGGGATTCCCCTTCTAAGCATTAACACCATCAACACACTCCTCTCCTCCCATCCTATCAATCATCACCAGATCTTCAATAAAGGTAAGTGTCATGTAATTGTACATGTCTTTTTCAGTTTGTGTGTATTAAAATGAATATTTGATGTGGTAAAAATTTTTTTTTTCATACTTTGGGGTATCAGGAACGGATTAATTTGATTTCTATTATTTCTTATGGGGATAATTAATTCGGCTAATGATAATTTCGCCTAACGTTGAGCTCTCAGGAACAGATTAACATCGTTAGGCGTGGGTCCACTGTATTGCATAACAGTAAATCTTCTATTTTTTTGGTCTGAATAAAAATTCATTATGTGAATAAAAAATCAAAATGGAATTCATTTGTAAAGCCTGAAAACATAACTGATGAACAGAGGAAATGTTAGTTTAGTGCCAGGAATGCCTGCATTGTTTATTCTGGACCCTATTTTGAAATTGGAATATTTTGAACTTTGCATTAAATTGGCCAAATTACCAATTTCCGATCACTTTATTTTGTAGCTGAAACAGTTTACTTGGTGATTTCTTGTGATCAGTCGATAAAATAGAAGTAATACTAGTGAAATAGCTAAGAATTTGGTCGACTGGAATAATGTAATTGGCCTAAAATGGGAGTCAAAGTCGGCAAAATCACCAATGCGTAAATATCACTAACACATCAAAATTCGCGAGAGCATAATTTCGTAAATTTTCTATCAAATATTGTACGTTTTGTTTTATTACCTTCAGAAAAAGATTCTCTACCATTTCATAAGAAAAAATAACAAAATTATTTTTTGAAAATTCTTGGACCCTGGTGCACACTTTGAAATTTGGCCTCTGGACCCTGAAAGGGTTAATGTGCTGGTCCTGGAGGATGACTCTGCAGTATGTGGTTCTGGCTGGTGAAAATTTTGCCATTTTGAAAATTGTGTCCTTTATTTCTTTCCAGCTGTAGGGAGAATCTCCACTAATCCTTCTGCTAAAAAACTAACCTGGGTTAAGAGTTCATGTTCAATTACTTTTGTAGCATTTCTTGCAGTCAGTTTTTGTATTCACAGAATACTAGTCATCTTTTGAGCTTTTATTTTTCTTTATGGGATCTCTATGCTCGTGGGTTTATGGGACACACACACTGCTCTCTTTCCAGTCTTGGCAGTTCCCTTTTTTTTCCAGTAGGTCATACTTGTGTTGGCATGCAGCATATGATATTGCTAGCAATTTGACCATTTTATCACACTCTTATCTGATAATATATCTGCTGGCCTTGGAAGCCACAGTGAGTTTCTCTGAGGTATGGAGGAAGGTTTGTGATAATTGATGCCAAAATGTAGTGGAAATGCTCTTCACATTGACTTTGAGCTCTGTATTATTTTTATCATTTCTTCCATAGCCATAGGTGTGTCATTAGACTATGATTTGAATGTCACACTGACCTGATTGTTAAGATAACATAAGATTTTGTTTGGATTTTTAACCCCGGAGGGTTAGTCACCCAGGATAACCCAAGAAAGTCAGTGTGTCATTGAGGACTGTCTAACTTATTTCCATTGGGGTCCTCAATCTTGTCCCCCAGGATGCGACCCACACCAGTCGACTAACACCCAGGTACCTATTTGCTGCTAGGTGAACAGGACAACAGGTGTAAGGAAACGCATTGATATGTTTCCACCCGCCAGGAATCGAACCCAGGTAAGGATTAACGAGTAACATTTAGAATGGTCTCTAGTTATTTGACCCATTCTGTACTGTTTTTCATATAGGTGCTGTGTGTTCATCACTACTCTAACGTGGTGGCACATCTAGGGCCAGGATTGCACTTCCAGCGAGGAGACTGTGGACCATCTTGTGCTGTGTTGTCTATGCAGATACTCAGCACAGAGTTTTCAAAGAAGAAAAGAAGTGGTTGGGATAGTTTGACCATGAAGATAGAATGGAGCAAGATAGATGAATTAAGAGGTTTTTTATACGTATAAATCTTGTTTGGTTGGAAGATAGTGCAGGGAAAGTCCAAAGAAGAGAGATCAGGAGACTAGTACAAGAGTTAAGGAGGTAGGAGCTTGAACATTCAAAAGGCTGTTGAAGTGTGAGCAAGGTAAAAATCTAATTATGCACCCCATACCCATCCTGTGGGCGGTAGTCAAAAGATTACGGAGGTACATAATTGGTCCAGGGACTGGACTCCAAAGTTTTGATAGCTGAGCAAGTTACAAAGGTAATGAACTAGATCTGGTCATAATCATGACCAAGTTACAAAGGTAATGAGCTCCAGGTAGAGCTGGTCACATTCATGAATAATTGCAAAGGTAATGAATCATAAACACATTAATCATGAGAATTTACAAAGGTAATGAGCTCCAGGTAGAGCTGGTCAAGATCATGACAAGTTTCAAAGGTAATGAATGATAAACACGTTATCACATGATTACAATCATAGACAAATTACAGAGTAATGAGAAGTTAACAAACATAGCAGGGAATTCATCCATTGCCCCAACAACAGATGTTGCTAGGTGCCTGTCTCTCCTCGGCAGACAGCCATTGCTGTCTGCCGAGGACCCATCGACCCTCCCCAAGAGGTCCAAGAAGCCAGTGGCTCTGTTAGCAGCCCGATGGAGAGCTGTCCAAGGGACATGGCAACGTCCTGGTGGACGCCAAGTTGACTGAAGATCCCAGGCCCTCGTGTGCACGGATGTTGAAGCTTGAGGAACTGAGTACACACTGCCTGTGGCACACCTGACAGCTGCCTCGCAATTAAAAGGCTCTGGTGGCCTGGTGGCTAACGCTCTCACTTAACACGTCAAGGGCCTGGGTTCGATTCCCAGCCAGAGTAGAAACATTGGGCGTGTTTCTTTACACCTGTTGTCTATGTTCCCCATCAGTAAAATGGGTACCTGGGTGTTAGTCGACTGGTGTGGGTCACATCCTGGGACACTGACCTAATTTGCCCGAAATGCTGAGCATAACAAGGGGCTTTCTATATAGTAGTATCACAGTATGTCATTGATGTCAGCTAGGCCTGTATACCATGTACATGTACTTGTAGTAAATAAAGATATTATTATTATTATTATTAGAAAACCTTTGTTTACTTTCAGTATAGTACTTGTATGCTCTTTATTTGGGTTTAATTTTCTTTTTTTTTATGAATTTAGACTGTTTCATTATAATTTAAAAAATGTAGAAATTAGACTATGCAGGAGGGCCCTGCTTATGCAGCAGGTTAGGCTCTGGACTACCACTGTGAAACGAAAATAACTGGAAAGTAAATCATAGCCTTTTTCACTTTTAAATGCATGATAACATGTGTACTATCATATATTAAGTGAGCAATATAGCTTAGCCTAAAAAATGCATATTACTTATCTTAAAATATTTTTGTCCTTAGCTTATAGCAGGTGGTTTACCTGGAGTTTACCTGGAGTGAGTTCCGGGGGTCAACGCCCCCGCGGCCCGGTCTGTGACCAGGCCTCCTTAGGTCAGTGTCCCAGGATGCGACCCACACCAGTCGACTAACACCCAGGTACCCATTTTACTGATGGGGAACATAGACAACAGGTGGAAAGAAACACGTCCAATGTTTCTACTCTGGCTGGGAATCGAACCCAGGCCCTCGCCGTGTGAAGCCAGAGCGTTAACCACCAGGCCAACATATTTATTGTGGGAAGTTTGAAATGTGTATGATTAAAAGCTGCTGTATTAGCAAATGACTGTAAAGCAAAGCACTGTAAAGCAAAGCACTGTAAAGCGAAGCACTGTAAAGTGAAGCACTGTAAAGCGAAGCACTGTAAAGCGAAGCACTGTAAAGTGAAGCACTGTAAAGTGAAGCACTGTAAAGCGAAGCACTGTAAAGCGAAGCACTGTAAAGCGAAGCACTGTAAAGCGAAGCACTGTAAAGCGGGCCTGCCTAATAGCTAGGTACAATAGGTACAGCCTCTTTAATATGACATGCAAAAAATGTGGATTTTACTTGTGCACTTGCAGTGGGCTCATTAGTATGGATTCTTTTCAGGAATTAAGTCCAACCTCATCCTGTGTATCTCATGAAGAAGCATGTAAGAAAGAAGTTAAAGTAAGGAAAGAGTGTCCAGTAAAAACCTTTGAGCTTTGACCAATGAAGTTAAGATCTAGCCCCCAAAAAAGAAAATTGGAAAGTCCTGAGTGTGAAAATGAAAGTCTAACTAAAGCAAAGAGGGTTCTACAGCAGGACGGAACAAAAAAGCAAGTTGAAAATGAAATTTTAGAATTGTATCAGCTGCTGGACAAAATTAATAAAAGTCCACTGCAGGAGAATAAAGTAAAAAAAAAATTACAGAGGAAATGCGAGTTGCAGAAACCTAGAACTAAGGTCATCGATGACAGGTACTGTACTGTATTTTGGTTTTAAAGATTTTCTTATTAATGCATTGTATATTACCATTAATAATTTTAATTCTATAAAATATACTTTGTATATGTGGTGTATAACCCTTAAGGGTTTAGTGCTTGAGTTGATAATATTATTATTTTGTATATTGAACTTGCTGTCTATTCTTTTACAATTAGTTGATCTCGTATTTCTTGCCTCTTATTCTTTCTGCTTTTCACTTCAGTTGTCTTTCTGTTCACATTATTATAATTTGACCCATGTTTATTTTTGCAAATGGTATATGGTATGTTCCTTATGCACTCATGGCTACAAAATTTTCCATTAAAAATGGGCCTTGGATAGGGATATGTGATATCATCATGGTGATTTAGTGATTTAGTGGCCTGGTGGCCTGGTGGCTAAAGCTTCCGCTTCACACACGGAGGGCCCGGGTTCGATTCCCGGTGGGTGGAAACATTCGACACGTTTCCTTACACCTGTTGTCCTGTTCACCTAGCAGCAAATAGGTACCTGGGTGTTAGTCGACTGGTGTGGGTCGCATCCTGAGGGACAAAATTAAGGACCCCAATGGAAATAAGTTAGACAGTCCTCGATGACGCACTGACTTTCTTGGGTTATCCTGGGTGGCTAACCCTCCGGGGTTAAAAATTCGAACGAAATCTTATCTTATCTTATCTTATTATGAGGTTGTAAAAGAAGTGAGTGTAGATGTGAGCAAGAGACATGGCATTAAAAGATAATGAATTATACTAAGTCGAAGTTGTTGCTCTTTGTCAGTGGCATTTCTGTTGAGAGATTCTGAAGACAAGTTGCAAAGAGTCAAGGAGGAATTTAGGAGGGAATAAAAAATTTAACATAAAAATGAGCAAGATTAAGAAAAAGTTTAAGCAACGAAAAGTGGATATCAGAGTGGAGGGACGAAGTATGGAGGAAGTGAATGTATTTAGATATTTGGGAATAGGCAAGTTAGATGGGTCTATGAAAGACAAGGTGAACCATAGCATAGATGAGAAGAAATAGTGTTGAGGTATATGTGGGAAGAAAGTTTATTTATTGAGGCAAAAAGAGAAATGTACCCGAGTATAGTGGTAGCAACACTTTTATTGGTATGTGAGGTGTGGGCTTTCAACATTTTAATGAAGAGGAGGCTAGAGACAGTGGAGATGTCATGTTTAAAGAGTAATGTGTATGTAGAAAATTCAGAGCATAGAAATTAGAAGATTGTGTGAAGTTATGAAAGGTATAATTCAGATGACTAAGGAGAAGTTGTGGAAGTCTGAGGTGGAAGGAAGAAGGGGTAGTGTTCATCCCGGGAAAGATTAAAGGAAGGGGGTGAAGGAGATTTTGAGTAATAGGGGCTTAAAAATCCAGCAGGTGTGTGTGAGTGTTAAATCAGAATGGGTGGAGAAAAGTGGTTTGTATGGCATGATGTTGTGCTGGCGTGTAAACAAGTTAATGGTTATAAAGTGGTTTGTATGGCATGATGTTCTGCTGGCGTGTAAACAAGTTAATGGTTATAAAGTGGTTTGTATGGCATGATGTTGTGCTGGCGTGTAAACAAGTTAATGGTTATAAAGTGGTTTGTATGGCATGATGTTGTGCTGGCGTGTAAACAAGTTAATGGTTATAAAGTGGTTTGTATGGCATGATGTTCTGCTGGCGTGTAAACAAGTTAATGGTTATAAAGTGGTTTGTATGGCATGATGTTGTGCTGGCGTGTAAACAAGTTAATGGTTATAAAGTGGTTTGTATGGCATGATGTTGTGCTGGCGTGTAAACAACTTAATGGTTATAAAGTGGTTTGTATGGCATGATGTTGTGCTGGTGTGTAAACAAGTTAATGGTTATAAAGTGGTTTGTATGGCATGATGTTGTGCTGGCGTGTAAACAAGTTAATGGTTATAAAGTGGTTTGTATGGCATGATGTTGTGCTGGCGTGTAAACAAGTTAATGGTTATAAAGTGGTTTGTATGGCATGATGTTGTGCTGGCGTGTAAACAAGTTAATGGTTATAAAGTGGTTTGTATGGCATGATGTTGTGCTGGCGTGTAAACAAGTTAATGGTTATAAAGTGGTTTGTATGGCACGATGTTCTGCTGGCGTGTAAACAAGTTAATGGTTATAAAGGGATAAAAGAAAATTGATTAGCTAGACCTGAGTTCTGGAAGTGGAAAGTACAATGCTTGCACAGGAGGAGAATGTTCAAGTTCAGAAGATAATTTCAGCTATATGCATACTTCTGGCAAGACAGCTATTGAATGAATAATGTTGAATGCATTTTTTTTGTTGTTCTAATTTGGTGTTAGACAGCCAGTGTGGGGAAAGAAAAATGGTCTTTAAAAGGCAAAATCAACCCAAGTCTTAAAATAAAATTGTTATGCAGATAATTTTGTATTATTCATTGTTTTCTAGTTTCATTGGGATTTTAGGAACCTAACTCGTATATTTTTGTAGGGATATTGTACTGTACCTCTCTCCTTGCATTTAGTCCTTATAAGATAATCATAACACTCATTTCTTTCTTGCCTGAATAACTGAGCAATTTCATTTACTGTCATTTTCTTTCAGGTGGACCATTTTACGATTCAAGTTATATTTAATACACAGTATTTATTCCTTTCTCACATCTTTAATTCTTGTTTTTATAAATTCTGGTATTCAGACCTGTGTTAACCCATTGATTCATATAGATTTTTGTTTCAATATATCTTGTTTTTCTGTTACTCTTGATTTTGATTGGATGATTATGGATCATTTTTGATCCTTTTGACCAACTACTATCTTCATCTTCTTCCACATTATCAGTAACAATTTGCACAGATTCCTTATCCATTAGTGTACCAAAACCTGGGGTCAACCTGTAATCATTGTACAGTACTAGATACATTATTTAACCTCTCCAGTCAGCACCCAGTGCTTATAATTTTTTTTTTAACACATCGGCCGTTTCCCACCAAGGCAGGGTGGCCCGAAAAAGAAAAACTTTCATCATTCACTCCATCACTGTATGCCAGAGGCATACACTACAGTTATAAAACTGCAACATTAACACCCCTCCTGAGTGCTGGCACTGTATTTCCCATTTCCCAGAATCAAGTCCGGCCTGCCAGCTTCCCTGAATCCCTTCATAAATGTTACCTTGCTTACACTTCAACAGTATATCAAGTCTTAAAAACCATTTGTCTCCATTTGCTCCTACCTAACATGCTCACACATGCTTGCTGGAAGTCTAAGTCCCTCGTACACAAAACCTCCTTTACCCCCTCCCTCCAATTTTTCTTAGGCCAACCCCTACCCTGCCTTCCCTCCACTACAAATTTATATCCTCTTGAAGTCATTCTATTTCGTTCCATCCTCTCTACATGTCCAAACCATCTCAATAACCCCTCCTCATCCCTCTGGATAATAGTTTTGGTAATCCCGCACCTCCTAATCTCCAAACTACGGATTCTCTGCATTATATTCACACCACACATTGCCCTCAGATATGACATCTCCACTGCCTCCAGCCTTCTCCTTGTTGCAAAATTCACCACCCATGTCTCACACCCATACAAGAGTATTGGTATAACTATACTCTCATACATTCCCCTCTATGCTTTCATGGATAAAGTTCTTTGTCTCCACAGACTCCTCAGTGCACCACTCACCTTTTTCCCCTCGTCTGTTCTATGATTCACCTCATCTTTCATGGACCCATCTGCTGACAAATATCTGAATACATTCATCTCCTCCATACTCTCTCCCTCCAATCTGATATCCAATCTCTCGTTGACAAATTTTTTTTGTTATCCTCATCATCCTGCTCTTTCTTATATTCACTTTTAATTTCCTTCTTTTTACATACCCTACCAAACTCATCAACCAGCCTCTGTAACGTTTCTTCAGAATCTCCCAAAAGCACAGTGTCATCAGCAAAGAGCAACTGTGACAATTCCCACTTTGTGTTAGATTCTTTAATCTTTTAACCCCACACCTCTTGCCAACACCCGAGCATTCACTTCAATTACAACTCCATCTAAAACTATATTGAACAACCATGGTGGCATCACACATCCCTAAGGCCTACTTTTTTTTTTTTCAACAAGTCGGCCGTCTCCCACCGAGGCAGGGTGATCCAAAAAAGAAAGAAAATCCCCAAAAAGAAAATACTTTCATCATCATTCAACACTTTCACCACACTCACACATTATCACTGCTTTTGCAGAGGTGCTCAGAATACAACAGTTTAGAAGCATATACGTATAAAGATACACAACATATCCCTCCAAACTGCCAATATCCCAAACCCCTCCTTTAAAGTGCAGGCATTGTACTTCCCATTTCCAGGACTCAAGTCCGACTATATGAAAATAACCGGTTTCCCTGAATCCCTTCACTAAATATTACCCTGCTCACACTCCAACAGATCGTCAGGTCCCAAGTATCATTCGTCTCCATTCACTCCTATCTAACACGCTCATGCACGCTTGCTGGAAGTCCAAGCCCCTCGCCCACAAAACCTTTACCCCCTCTTTCCAACCCTTTCGAGGACGACCCCTACCCCTCTTTCCTTCCCCTATAGATTTATATGCTTTCCATGTCATTCTGCTTTGATCCATTCTCTCTAAATGACCAAACCACCTCAACAACCCCTCTTCTGCCCTCTGACTAATGCTTTTATTAACTCCACACCTTCTCCTAATTTCCACACTCCGAATTTTCTGCATAATATTTACACCACACATTGCCCTTAGACAGGACATCTCCACTGCCTCCAACCGTCTCTTCACTGCTGCATTTACCACCCAAGCTTCACATCCATATAAGAGTGTTGGTACTACTATACTTTCATACATTCCCTTCTTTGCCTCCATAGATAACGTTTTTTGACTCCACATATACCTCAACGCACCACTCACCTTTTTTCCCTCATCAGTTCTATGATTAACCTCATCCTTCGTAAATCCATCCGCCGACACATCAACTCCCAAGTACATGTATCTGAAAACATTCACTTCTTCCATACTCCTCCTCCCCTATTTGATATCCAATTTTTCTTTATCTAAATCATTTGATACCCTCATCACCTTACTCTTTTCTATGTTCACTTTCAACTTTCTACCTTTACACACTTTCTCAAACTCATCCACTAACCTTTGCAATTTTTCTTTAGAATCTCCCATAAGCACAGTATCATCAGCAAAAAGTAACTGTGTTAATTCCCATTTTGAATTTGATTCCCCATAATTTAATCCCACCCCTCTCCTGAACACCCTAGCATTTACTTCTTTTACAACCCCATCTATAAATATATTAAACAACCATGGTGACATTACACATCCCTGTCTAAGACCTACTTTTACCGGGAAGTATTCTGCCTCTCTTCTACACACCCTAACCTGAGCCTCACTATCCTCATAAAAGCTCTTTACAGCATTTAGTAACTTACCACCTATTCCATATACTTGCAACATCTGCCACTTTGCTCCTCTATCCACTCTATCATATGCCTTTTCTAAATCCATAAATGCAATAAAAACTTCCCTACCTTTATCTAAATACTGTTCACATATATGCTTCAATGTAAACACTTGATCTACACATCCCCTCCCCACTCTGAAGCCTCCTTGCTCATCCGCAATCCTACATTCTGTCTTACCTCTAATTCTTTCAATTATAACCCTACCGTATACTTTTCATGGTATACTCAGTAAACTTATTCCTCTATAATTTTTACAATCTCTTTTGTCCCCTTTCCCTTTATATAAAGGGACTATACATGCTCTCTGCCAATCCCTAGGTACCTTCCCCTCTTTCATACATTTATTAAACAAAAGTACCAACCACTCCAACACTATATCCCCCCTGCTTTTAACATTTCTGTCATGATCCCATCAGTTCCAGCTGCTTTACCCCCTTTCATTCTACGTAATGCCTCACGTACCTCCACCACACTTACATTCTGCTCTGTTCACTCCTAAAAGATGGTATACCTCCCTGGCCAGTGCATGAAATTACCGCCTCCCTTTCTTCCTCAACATTTAAAAGTTCCTCAAAATATTCTCGCCATCTACCTAATACCTCCATCTCCCCATCTACTAACTCCCCTACTCTGTTTTTAACTGACAAATCCATACTTTCCCTAGGCTTTCTTAACTTGTTTAACTCACTCCAAAATTTTTTCTTATTTTCATTAAAATTTCTTGACAGTGCCTCTCCCACTCTTTCATCTGCTCTCCTTTTGCACTCTCTCACCACTCTCTTCACCTTTCTTTTACTCTCCATATACTCTCCTCTTCTTATAACACTTCTGCTTTGTAAAAACGTCTCGTAAGCTACCTTTTTCTCTTTTATCACACCCTTTACTTCATCATTCCACCAATCACTCCTCTTTCCTCCTGCCCCCACCCTCCTATAACCACAAACTTCTGCCCCACATTCTAATACTGCATTTTTAAAACTATTCCAACCCTCTTCAACCCCCCCACTACTCATCTTTGCACTAGCCCACCTTTCTGCCAATAGTCGCTTATATCTCGCCCGAACTTCCTCCTCCCTTAGTTTATACACTTTCACCTCCCTCTTGCTTGTTGTTGCCATTTTCCTCTTTTCCCATCTACCTCTTACTCTAACTGTAGCTACAACTAAATAATGATCCGATATATCAGTTGCCCCTCTATAAACATGTACATCCTGGAGCCTACCCATCAACCTTTTATCCACCAATACATAATCTAACAAACTACTTTCATTACGTGCTACATCATACCTTGTATATTTATTTATCCTCTTTTTCATAAAATATGTATTACTTATTACCAAATTTCTTTCTACACATAGCTCAATTAAAGGCTCCCCATTTACATTTACCCCTGGCACCCCAGATTTACCTACTACTCCCTCCATAACATTTTTACCCACTTTAGCATTGAAATCCCCAACCACCATTACTCTCACACTTGATTCAAAACTCCCCACGCATTCACTCAACATTTCCCAGAATCTCTCTCTCTCTCCTCTGCACTTCTCTCTTCTCCAGGTGCATACACGCTTACTGTAACCCACTTTTCACATCCAATCTTTATTTTACTCCACATAATCCTTGAATTTATGCATTTGTAGTCCCTCTTTTCCTGCCATAGCTTATCCTTCAACATTATTGCTACTTCTCCTTTAGCTCTAACTCTATTTGAAACCCCTGACCTAATCCCATTTATTCCTCTCCATTGAAACTCTCCCACCCCCTTCAGCTTTGTTTCACTTAAAGCCAGGACATCCAGTTTCTTCTCATTCATAACATCCACAATCATCTCTTTCTTATCATTTGCACAACATCCACGCACATTCAGTCTTCCCACTTTGACAATTTTCTTCTTCTTATTCTTTTTAGTAATCTTTACAGGAAAAGGGGTTACTAGCCCATTGTTCTCGGCATTTTAGTTGACTTTTACAACACGCATGGCTTATGAAGGAAAGATTCTTATTCCACTTCCCCATGGATATAAAAGGAAAAGTAATAAGACCAAGAACTATTAAGATAAAATCAAAGAAAACTCATATGAGTGTATAAATAAACGTGTATGTGTATGTATAAATAAACATGTATGTGTAGTGTGACCTAAGTGTAAGTAGAAGTAGCAAGACATACCTGTAATCTTGCATATTTATGAGACAGATAAAAGACACCAGCAATCCTACCATCATGTAAAACAATTACAGGCTTTCGTTTTACACTCACTTGGCAGGACGGTAGTACCTCCCTGGGTGGTTGCTGTCTACCAACCTACTACCTACTACTTTTACTGGGAAATAATCTCCCTCTCGCCTACATACTCTAACCTGAGCCTCATTATCCTCGTAAAGACTCTTCACTGCTTTAAATAACTTGCCTCCTATTCCATACATTTGCAACATCTGCCACATTGCCACCCTATCCACTTTATCTTATGCCTTTTCCAAATCCATAAATGCCACAAAAACCTCTTTACCCTTATCTAAATACTGTTCACCTATATGTTTCGCTGCAAACACTTGGTCTACACACCCTCTACCATTCCTAAAGCCTCCTTGTTCATCTGATATCCTGCTCTCCATCTTACTCTTAATTCTTTCAATAAACTATGCCGTACGCTTTACCAGGTACAGTGGTACCTTGACTTACGAGTGCCTGACTTATGAGTTTTGCGAGTTATGAGCCATCACTCGGTCAGTTTTTTGCTCTGAATTGCGAGCCAAAATCCGAGTTACGAGCGAGCTTCAGATACGCTGCCACTAGTTGGCGCAGTGAATGCCACAACAATGCACATGGTTACCTTGCCGTGGAAGCATCTCTCGTGTTGTGCCTGTGTTTTGTGCAGTTATTTTGCCAAATTTCTTTTTCCTAACCATGGGTCCTAAGAAAGTAAGTGCAAAGGACAGTGCTGAGAAGAGGAGGAGGATGGTGTCCATTGAATTAAAGCATGAAATCATAGAAAAATACAAGCGAGGTGTGCGTATAGTTGACTTGGTGAGGCAGTACAAGTGTAGGTATGTACTTCGTGCCTCATGCCTTCTCCGAGAAAATCACTTTTGTTTCAGTGTTTTCCTCATGAGACTAGTGATCTAGTGCACTTAGCCTCACAAACACACTGTTTTCTCTTATAATAAGACCTCATCTGTTTTCTCTTATAATAAGACCTCATCTGTTTTCTCTTATAATAAGACCTCATCTGTTTTCTCTTATAATAAGACCTCATCTGTTTTCTCTTATAATAAGACCTCATCTGTTTTCTCTTATAATAAGACCTCAGAAGGTCAAGAATGGGAAGATATGGTCAGAGCAAAAATTATTTTTACCTTGGGAGTGGCCGCCTGCACATAATGACATATTTTATTCATTCCAGAGTACAGTATATATCATGTTTCTATGTTATTTATATTGTTTATTATGTCATATAAGATAAATTGTGATAAATAAGCTGTAGAGTTGATATTAGCGTTATATTGAAGTATTTTCTCCTGCCTCCCGAGAGCCAGGGATTCCGCTGGAACAATTAATGGCATTTCAGTTAATTTCAATGAAGAACATTGATTTAATACATGAGCAAATTGAGTTACGAGCTTGGTCATGGAACGACTTAAACTCGTAAGTCAAGGTACCACCGTATACTCAACAGGCTTTTTTTCTTTTTTTCAACACATCGGTCGTCTCCCACTGAGGCAGGGTGACCCAAAAAGGAAGAAAATCCCACAAAACAAAATACTTTCATCATCATTCAGCACTTTCACCTCACTCATACATAATCAGTCTTTGCAGAGGCGCTCAGATACAACAGTTTACAAGTCCCTCCAAACTGCCAATATCCCAAACCTCTCCTTTAAAGTGCAGGCATTGTACTTCCCATTTCCAGGACTCAAGTCTGGCTAACCGGTTTCCTTGAATCCCTTCACAAAATATTGCCCTGCTCACACTCGAACAGCTCGTCAGGTCCCAAAACCCATTCGTCTCCATTCATTCCTATCTAACACGCTCACACGTGCTTACTGGAAGTCCAAGCCCCTTGCCTACAAAACCTCCTGAACAATACCTAGACTTATTCAACAGAATTACAATTTTTACACTCTCTTTTGTCCCCTTTACCTTTATACAAAAGAACTATGCATGCTTTCTGCCAATCCCAAGGTACCTTACCCTCTTCCATACATTTATTAAATAAAAACACTAACCACTCCAAAACTATATCCCCACCTGCTTTTAACATTTCTGTCTTTATCCCATCAATCCCATCTGCTTTACCTCCTTTCATTCTACCCACTGCCCCACGCACTTCCCCCACACTCGCAACTGGTTCTTCCTCACTCCTATAAGATGTTATTCCTCCTTGCCCTATACTAGGGAGGCCAAGCCCATGATGACACTCTTCAGGTCACTTGTTCTATCTAGGCTGGAATATTGCTGCACTCTAACAGCACCTTTCAAGGCAGGTGAAATTGCCGACCTAGAAAATGTACAGAGAACTTTCACGGCGCGCATAACGGAGATAAAACACCTCAATTACTGGGAGCGCTTGAGGTTTCTAAACCTGTATTCCCTGGAACGCAGGAGGGAGAGATACATGATTATATACACCTGGAAAATCCTAGAGGGACTAGTACTGAACTTGCACACGAAAATCACTCACTACGAAAGCAAAAGACTTGGCAGACGATGCACCATCCCCCCAATGAAAAGCAGGGGTGTCACTAGCACGTTGAGAGACCATACAATAAGTGTCAGGGGCCCGAGACTGTTCAACTGCCTCCCAGCACACATAAGGGGGATTACCAATAGACCCCTGGCAGTCTTCAAGCTGGCACTGGACAAGCACCTAAAGTCAGTTCCTGATCAGCCGGGCTGTGGCTCGTACGTTGGTTTGCATGCAGCCAGCAGCAACAGCCTGGTTGATCAAGAGCTGATCCACCAGGAGGCCTGGTCACAGACCGGGCTGCGGGGGCGTTGACCCCCGAAACTCTCTCCAGGTAAACTCCAGGTAAACACGAAATCACAGCTTCCCTATCTTCATCAACATTTAACAATTCCTTAAAATATTCCCTCCTTCTCAATACCTCTAACTCTCTGTTTAATAACTCTCCTCTCCTATTTTTAACTAACGAATCCATTCTATGGGCTAGTAACCCCTTTTCCTGTAAAGATTACTAAAAAGAATAAGAAGAAAATTGTCAAAGTGGGAAGTCTGAATGTGCGTGGATGTTGTGCAAATGATAAGAAAGATGATTGTGGATGTTATGAATGAGAAGAAGCTGGATGTCCTGGCTTTAAGTGAAACAAAGCTGAAGGGGGTGGGAGAGTTTCAGTGGAGAGGAATAAATGGGATTAGGTCAGGGGTTTCAAATAGAGTTAGAGCTAAAGAAGGAGTAACAATAATGTTGAAGGATAAGATATGGCAGGAAAAGAGGGACTATAAATGTATTAATTCAAGGATTATGTGGAGCAAAATAAAGGTTGGATGTGAAAAGTGGGTTATAGTAAGTGTATATGCACCTGGAGAAGACAGAAGTGTAGAGGAGAGAGAGAGATTTTGGGAAATGTTGTGTGAATGCGTGGGGAGTTTTGAATCAAGTGTGAGAGTAATGGTGGTTGGGGATTTCAATGCTAAAGTGGGTAAAAATGATGTGGAGGGAGTAGTAGGTAAATTTGGGGTGCCAGGGGTAAATGTAAATGGGGAGCCTTTAATTGAGCTATGTGTAGAAAGAGATTTGGTAATAAGTAATACATATTTTATGAAAAAGAGGATAAATAAATATTCAAGGTATGATCACATTTTCATTTAAGAACATAAGAAAGAAGGAACACTACAATAGGCCTACTGACCCATGCAGAGCAGGTCCATGTCCCCCCCCTGGATTAGACCAGTAGCACGTAATGAAAGTAGTTTGTTAGATTATGTACTGGTGGATAAAAGGTTAATGGGTAGGCTCCAGGATGTACATGTTTATAGAGGGGCAACTGATATATCGGATCATTATTTAGTTGTAGCTACAGTTAGAGTAAGAGGTAGATGGGACAAGAGGAAGGTGGCAACAAGTAGGAGGGAAGTGAAAGTGTATAAACTAAGGGAGGAGGGAGTTCGGGTGAGATGTAAGCGACCATTGGCAGAAAGGTGGGCTAGTGCAAAGATGAGTAGTGGGGGGGTTGAAGAGGGTTGGATGAGTTTTAAAAATGCAGTATTAGAATGTGGTTATAGGAGGGTGGGGGCAGGAGGAAAGAGGAGTGATTGGTGGAATGATGAAGTAAAGGGTGTGATAAAAGAGAAAAAGTTAGCTTATGAGAGGTTTTTACAAAGCAGAAGTGTTATAAGAAGAGCAGAGTATATGGAGAGTAAAAGAAAGGTGAAGAGAGTGGTGAGAGAGTGCAAAAGGAGAGCAGATGATAGAGTGGGAGAGGCACTGTCAAGAAATTTTAATGAAAATAAGAAAAAATTTTGGAGTGAGTTAAACAAGTTAAGAAAGCCTTGGGAACGTTTGGATTTGTCAGTTAAAAACAGAGTAGGGGAGTTAGTAGATGGGGAGAGGGAGGTATTAGGTAGATGGCGAGAATATTTTGAGGAACTTTTAAATGTTGAGGAAGAAAGGGAGGCGGTAATTTCATGCACTGGCCAGGGAGGTATACCATCTTCTAGGAGTGAAGAAGAGCAGAATGTAAGTGTGGGGGAAGTACGTGAGGCATTACGTAGAATGAAAGGGGTAAAGCAGCTGGAACTGATGGGATCATGACAGAAATGTTAAAAGTAGGGGGGAATATAGTGTTGGAGTGGTTGGTACTTTTGTTTAATAAATGTATGAAAGAGGGGAAGGTACCTAGGGATTGGCAGAGAGCATGTATAGTCCCTTTACATAAAGGGTAAGGGGACAAAAGAGATTGTAAAACTTATAGAGGAGTAAGTTTATTGAGTATACCAGGAAAAGTGTACAGTAGGGTTATTATTGAAAGAATTAGAGGTAAGACAGAATGTAGGATTGCGGATGAGCAAGGAGGTTTCAGAGTGGGTAGGGGATGTGTAGATCAAGTGTTTACATTGAAGCATATATGTGAACAGTATTTAGATAAAGGTAGGGAAGTTTTTATTGCATTTATGGATTTAGAAAAGGCATATGATAGAGTGGATAGAGGAGCAATGTGGCAGATGTTGCAAGTATATGGAATAGGTGGTAAGTTACTAAATGCTGTAAAGAGTTTTTATGAGGATAGTGATGCTCAGGTTAGGGTGTGTAGAAGAGAGGGAGACTACTTCCTGGTAAAAGTAGGTCTTAGAAAGTTGAAAGTGAACATAGAAAAGAGTAAGGTGATGAGGGTATCAAATGATTTAGATAAAGAAAAATTGGATATCAAATTGGGGAGGAGGAGTATGGAAGAAGTGAAGGTTTTCAGATACTTGGGAGTTGACGTGTCGGCAGATGGATTTATGAAGGATGAGGTTAATCATAGAATTGATGAAGGAAAAAAGGTGAGTGGTGCGTTGAGGTATATGTGGAGTCAAAAAACGTTATCTATGGAGGCAAAGAAGGGAATGTATGAAAGTACCAACACTCTTATATGGGTGTGAAGCTTGAGTTGTGAATGCAGCAGTGAGGAGGCGGTTGGAGGCAGTGGAGATGTCCTGTCTAAGGGCAATGTGTGGTGTAAATATTATGCAGAAAATTCTGATTGTGGAAATTAGGAGAAGGTGTGGAGTTAATAAAAGTATTAGTCAGAGGGCTGAAGAGGGGTTGTTGAGGTGGTTTGGTCATTTAGAGAGAATGGATCAAAGTAGAATGACATGGAGAGCATTTAATCTGTAGGAGAAGGAAGGTGGGGTAGGGGTCATCCTCGAAAAGGTTGGAAGGAAGGGGTAAGAGAGGTTTTGTGGGCGAGGGGCTTGGACTTCCAGCAGGCGTGCATGAGAATGTTCGATAGGAGTGAATGGAGACGAATGGTATTTGGGACTTGACGATCTATTGGAGTGTGAGAAGGGTAATATTTAGTGAAGGGATTCAGGGAAACCGGTTATTTTTATATATCCAGACTTGAGTCCTGGAAATGGGAAGTACAATGCCTGCACTCTAAAGGAGGGGTTTTGGGATATTAGCAGTTTGGAGGGATATGTTGTGTATCTTCATACGTATATGCTTCTAAACTGTTGTGTTCTGAGCACCTCTGCAAAAACAGTGATAATGTGTGAGTGTGGTGAAAGTGTTGAATGATGATGAAAGTATTTTCTTTTTGGGGATTTTCTTTCTTTTTGGGTCACCCTGCCTCGGTGGGAGACGGCCGACTTGTTGAAAAAAAAAAATCCATTCACTCCCTACTCTTTCTGAACTTATTAATCTCACTCCAAATCTTTTTCTTATTTTCAACAAAATTTGTTGATAACATCTCACCCACTCTCCTTTTACAGTGGTTCACCACTCTCTTAATGTTTCTTTTTCTCTTTCTCTTTTTGCAGTCTGTATGAGTTATGTATTTATTCTAAGGTTGGTTAGTTGATTCACTTCCAAATACTATATTGTAATAGTCAGCAGGTTTTTTTCTCCATTGTGAGTTTGATGTTAAAAAGAAATGTTTACCAATATCTTTTTAAAATGCTAGGTCATTGTTTTAGAATCTATAATATCATCATCAAACTGCATTAAATTGAGGTGTTGAAGTATTTGGACTCTTAGAGGCCTAAAAGACTGCCATAAGTTGTATAAAAAAAACATAATGAAATACAAACTTGGAGAAGGAGAACCAGTGGAACGGCTGTTTGAAGGATAAGAACATTTTATTTAGAACCATGTAGAAAAATCATAAATAGTAGAAAGGAAACTCCCTATACTGTGCTTTCTTCACAGAAATGCTTCCAGGAATGCTGAACTATGCTTATTTGCTATAGGCTTGAGTCATGCTTACTTTCATCTTGATTACATATTATTATTATTATTAGTTATGTACTCTTGCACTTTTCCATGGTAACATGCATGTGTACTCCATATTATCTCTTTTTCACCTCTTACCATTTCACTTTTATACTGAATAGAAATGAGAACTCATTGTTATCAGGTTTCAAATCTCCTTTTTCTCCATTTAGTTTTGATGTGGTTCCAATTATAAACAAGGTGCCTGAGTTTGCCCACCGTGGGGATGTGGTACGGAAGAAGGCTGACCGTAAGCAGTTAGCAGGTTGGCAGTGCCATGAATGTGAAAAATGGTATGAAGCACATCCAGACCCAGAAGAAAAAAAGGTAAGTTATCCTTTGGTCAAATTACTTACAAGGGGGAAAGAAATTTGCCCCTTTAACCCCTTTGACTGTTTTTGTCATATATATAACGTTTTATGACCAGTGTTTTTGATGTACTATTAATTTTGCCAAAATTCTAGCGGCTTCAATCAAACGGGAGAAAGCGGGTGGGCCTACATGTGAGAGAATGGGTCTGTGTAGTCATGTGCTCCATATAAAAAAAATCCTGCAGCACGCAGTGCATAAGAAAAAAAATTCCGACCGTTTTTTGGATTAAAACGCCGACTTTGAGGTGTATTTTTGTTTAGTTTTTTAAGGGTTTTGTTTTCTTGTTTTCATGATTCATTTGATAGATTTGGAAGACATACAGTGGACCCCCGCATAACGATATTAAATTTCCCTTCCTGAGAGCCAATTGTTATGCAAAATTATCGTTATGCGAATGAATTTTCCCCATAAGAAATAATGGAAATCAAAATTTAAACCATGCAAGACACCCCAAAGTAAAAAAAAAAAAATTTACCACATGAAATATTTAATTTTAATACTCACAAACTGAAAAGACATGCACAGTTTTCACACACTTACCTTTTTTGAAGATCTGGTGATGATTGATGGGATGGGAGGAGGAGAGATCTTAGTGTTTAGAAGAGGAATCCCCTTCCATTAAGACTTGAGGTGTCAAGTCCTTTTTTCCGGGGTTACTTCCCTTCTTCTTTTTAAAGCCACAAAAGGGCCAGCTTCAATCACTGGACTTCTGTCGCACAACATATCTGTCCATAGAGGCCTGTACCTCCCATTCCTTTTTGACTTTCCTAAAGTGGTTCACAACAATTGTCAGTGTAATAGTCACCAGCACGGCTTGCAATAGCTGTGTTAGGGTGAAATTTTCATCAAAAAAGGTTTGCACTTTAAGCCACATTCCCCACATTTCCTTAATCTTTGAAGTAGCCCAAATTCTTCAAATTTTCTCTCTCCCCTCCTCCGAAGCAGTTTCCTCAGGTCTGGCCTCATGAAGATGATCTAGCTGCTCATCAGTGGTTAGTTCTTCATTGTCCTCTTCCACCAACTCTTCCACATCATCCCCACTAACCTCCAACCCCAAGGACTTTCCCAAAGCCACAATGGATTCCTCAACTGGCATAGGATTCCCATGGTTAGCCTCAAATCCTTCAAAATCCCTTTGTCTAAAACATTCTGGCCACAGTTTTCCAGCAGAGTTCAAGGTCCTCTTTGTCCCCTCCCTCCCAAGCCTTACCTATAAGGTTTACACAATTTAGGATATTAAAGTGCTCTCTCCAAACTCTCTTAGAGTCAATTTAAATTTCTGAGGTCACTACAAAGCACCTTTCAAACAAGCTTTTGTGTACAGTTTTTGAAGTTTGCAATGACCTGCTGGTCCATGGGCTGCAGGAGAGGAGTGGTATTAGGAGGCAAAAACTTCACCTTTAAAGAAGCTCATGTCCCCATAAAGTCGCTCTGCCACATCTGTAGGATGACCAGGGCATTGTCTAACACCAGGAGGCACTTAAGGTCTAATTTCTTTTCAGTTAGGTAATTTTTCACATTGGGGGCAAATGCTTGGTGTAACCAGTCATGGAAAAAAACCCTAGTGACCCATGCCTTACTGTTTGCCATCCACAGCACACACAAATTAGCCTTGAGGATATTCTTTGCCTGAATGCTCGGGGAGTTTCTGAGTGAACCACTAATAAAGGCTTCACTTTGCAATCACCACTAGCATTGGAACACATCAACAGAGTAAGCCTGTTTTTCATGGGCTTATGTCCTGGGAGTGCCTTTTCCTCCTGAGTAATGTAGGTCCTGCTTGGCATTTTCTTCCAAAACAGGCCTTTTTCCCATCACAATTAAACACTTGTTCAGGTTTTCAGTCCTTCACTGTCTATGTACTCCATGAATTCCTGCACATATTTTTTCAGCTGCTTTGTGGTCCGAACTGGCACCTCACCATGCCTTATCACACTATGGATGCCACTACGCTTCTTAAATCTCTCAAACCAACCTTTTCTGGGCCCTTAATTCACTCACATCATCACTATTGCAGGCATTTTTTTAATTAAATCCTCATGCAACTTCCCCAGCCTTTTTACTTATGATCACTTGAGAGATGCTATCTCCTGCTATCTGTTTTTCATTTATCCACACCAATAAGAGTCTCTCAACATCTTCCATCACTTGCGATCTCTGTTTCGAAAACACAGTTGAACCCTTTGGCAAGAACAGCTTCCTTGATTGCCGTTTTCCTTTGGGCACAATAGTAGCAATGTTTATTGGGTTTACTAACAACCTGGCCAGCTCGGAGACACGCACTCCACTTTCATACTTAGCAATGATCTCTTTCTTCTCTCTATAGTAATTCTCACCCTTATTCCTGTAGGGTTGGGACTAGAAGCTTTCTTGGGGCCCAAGGTCACTTAATTTTGCAGATAAAATCACCAAAAACACTGTAATAATACGAAATGTTTCGATTGTATGCTTGGATGTTACCGCGGAGGCTGGCTGGTAAACAATGCCACCGGTGGAACATGTGAGGCTGGCTCAGGCCGCACATTAGACGCGTCTTGGACGAATAGCGTTGAGCGGGTTTTTTAGTGGTATGCAAGGCAAAATCTTAGCGATAAAATGTATCGGTATGCGGATTTAACATTATGTGATGCCAACGGTATGCGGGGGTCCACTGTATTACAGAAATAGAGATGATTTTGATTTGTTTCACGATGAAAAGGACCTCGAAATTGAGCTCAAAGCAACAGAAATGTTCGATTTTTGCCGAGGTTCAAGAGTAAACAAATGAAGTCACCGTCCAATACGTGTCCAACTGGCCAGTCTAATATGCAGTCACAAATGGGCTGACATTATTTATACAATTATTATAATAATGAAGTAGTCTGCATAACAGTAAATCTATTTTTTGTGAAAAGAAAAATTCAAAATAGAGAGTAAGAGTAATATAAGAGGTGCCTGGAGACATGACTAATGAACAAAGAAAATGTTATTTTAGTGCCAGGAATGTCTGCATTGTTTATTCTGGATCCTATTTTGAAATTGGCATCTTTTTTAATTTGCATGAAATTGGCCAAATTGCCAATATCTGACCACTTTATTGGGTAGTTGAGATCGGTAAATGGGCAGTTTCTTGTACTCAATCGATAGAACTAATGGAGTTCTAAAGAAATAGCTACGAATTTGGTCGACTGGAACAATGGAATTGGCCGAAAATAGGGCTCAAAGTGGGCAAAATCGCCGATGCGTATGTATCGCTGAGATCACTGACTTTACGAGAGCGTAATTCCTTAAGTTTTCCATCAAATTTTGTACTTTTGGTGTCATTACCACAGTGAAAAGATTCCCTATCATTTCATAAGAAAAATATTTTTTTTTTTTTTAAATATTTTGCGACACAGAGACACTTCAGGATTTGGGGGTCTGCCAAAGGGTTAATGTTATCATGGAGCCTGGATAACTTAGAAGTTATGAGATGTACATTAAAGTACAATGAGTGTGATAAAGAGAGCCCATTCAACATTGTGAATCTGATCCAGAAAAAAAGTCCTTTCAGTGGGGTACTTCTGAGACCCATTGTTTTCACTGTTGAACGCAGCCAAAAAATGTACATTAGATTCTACTTTACAAAAGAGGTAACACTACATGAGATAGGTCAGAATAATGCAAATCAAGGATTCAGAGGAAAATGTGAAGTTTTTATGCTTGGCACACAGTAAGTGGTGTTGGGTATGCTAAATCAGTTTTTTTAACACTGGCAGTTTCCTACGAAGGCAGGGTGACCCAAAAAAAGAAACACTTTCACCATCATTCGTATTATCACTGTCTTTGCAGGGGCGCACAGATACGACAGTACATGGAACACACACAGTTTGTAGACATTAGTCCAGAGATTTAGAGCAAAATATACTTGTGGGATGTCCTAAATTGACTGATATATATCATGTACTAAGACAGACTGAGTGAAACAATGTAAATTTAATCCAAGGGTTCCTCAGATTTGCAAATCCATACAAAATTAAGATAAGATAAGATAAGATTTCGTTCGGATTTTTAACCCGGAGGGTTAGCCACCCAGGATAACCCAAGAAAGTCAGTGCGTCATCGAGGACTGTAACTTATTTCCATTGTGGTCCTTAATCTTGTCCCCCAGGATGCGACCCACACCAGTCGACTAACACCCAGGTACCTATTTGCTGCTAGGTGAACAGGACAACAGGTGTAAGGAAACGTGTCGAAATGTTTCCACCCGCCGGGAATCGAACCCGGGCCCTCCGTGTGTGAAGCGGGAGCTTTAGCCACCAGGCCACCGGGCCCCACCCAGGCCACCGGGCCCCAGTGATTTTAAAATTACCTGTTATAGAGGTAAGGTTACCCAAAAAAAAAATACTGTCACCATCATTCACTGTCTTACCAGAGGCGTGCCAGTAATACAGTTCAGATGACTCTCCAAATTGCAGATATCCACACCCCTCCTTAAGAGTGCAAACACAATACTTCCCACCTCCAGGACTCGAGTCTGGTTAACCGGTTTCCCTGAATCCCTTCACAGATTGCTACCTTGCTGATACACCAACAACTCATCAAGTCTCAAAAACCATTTCAGTCTACTTGTATCTAGCACGCTCACACATGCCTGTTGACTGTCCAAGCCCCTCATACACAAAACCTCCTTTACCCCCTCCCTCCAACCTTTCCTAGGGCAGCCCCCACCCTGTCTTCCCTCCACTACAGATTTATACATCCTTCAATCCTCTCTAAATGTCCAAACCACCTCAACAGTCCCTCCTTAGCCCTCTGGATAAAGCTTTCAGTTACTCTGCACTTCCTAATCATGCTACGAATTCTTTGCATAATAATTACATCACACATTGCCCTCAGACACAACATCTCCACTGCCTCCAACCTCCTCCTCACTGCAACATTCTATAACCCATGCTTCACACTCATATAAGAGTGTTGGTACCACTGTACTCTCATGCATTCCTCTTTTTGCCTCTATGGACAATGTTTGTCTCCACAGATGCCTCAATACACCATCCACCTTTTCCCCTCTATCAATTCTATATAGATAAATGGTTCAGAGAACTGACAAGTTGATAAGTTAGATACTTGCAACACTTGGGTATCTTTATTGAGGAAATGTTTTGCCACACAGTGGTTTCATAAGTCCATAGAAAGGAGACTGGTGAAGAACAGGAGTTGGAGGTAATCAGTCGATGTAATCAGTCCATCAATCTTGAAAAGAACACAGCATATCTACATTCCTGTCAGACACAGCAACATCTTGGGATCTTAATACAGGGAATTCTTCACCTGCCCAACCTTTAGGCATGACCTACTTCCACAGTTGATTTGTCAAGTGTGATACTACCTACAACTGCTTCACCTAACCTGTCTACAGTATATAAGCCACTTCTTCGCACATATGCTGTGTTCTTTTCAAGATTGATGGACTGATTACGTCGACTTAAGGCTGAGGGATTGAGTACCTCAAGCTCCTCCTGTTCTTCATAATTCTTCTTCGTATGGACTGATGAAGCCACTGTGTGGTAAAACTTTTCCTCAGTAAAGATGCCCAAGTGTTTCACATGTGTCTAACTCATTCACCTCATCTTTCATATACCCATCTACCACCAAGTTCACTCTCAAATATCTGAACACTTTCACTTCCTCCATACTCCCTCCTTCCAATATGACATCCAACCTCTCATTACCTAACTGGTTTGATACCCTCATCACCTTGCTTTTTCCTATGTTCAATTTTAATTTCCTTCTTTTACATAACTATTGGATTACCTTGGGTTAAATCTACATAGTGTGCTCTTTGGCTGATTCCACTATATCATAAAATTGTAATGAATTCAGAATGAATATGTCATCTTTGTGTCAGTGGTACATCCTGTTTGCCACTAGGGAAGCTGGTGGTGAAACAATTGATTGGTCTTGGTTGCATCAGTGCTGCATCCTGTTTGCCACTTGGGAAGCTGGTGCTGAAACAATTGATTGGTCTTGGTTGCATTGTTTATTTATGCTAATTAAGCGATGTTACCTCATGATTAGTTTTATATTTTTTCAAAGGTATAATGAGGTTTGTAGATGAATGATTCAGAGAACCGACATGTTGATAAATTAGACACATGTGCAACTCTTGGGTATCTTTATTGAGGAAACGTTTCGCCACACAGTGGCTTCATCAGTCTGATGAAGCCACTGTGTGGCGAAACGTTTCCTCAATAAAGATACCCAAGAGTTGCACATGTGTCTAATTTATCAACGTATAATGAGGTTGTAGGAAACCTAAGCAGTTGTGCTGAGATCAAGAAATATTGGCAGGTAGTGTACTGCCAGACACAATCCTCACCTGCATACCAGTGCATTGGACACGGTTAAGGGAAGAACACAAACCATCTCTCACCAAGGTAGGTGACCTGAAAAACAAGGCAAAACATTTGCCAGAAGTGTGCAGGCACCACAATTTAAATAACCCTCCAAACAGTGATGTCTGTACACTTCTGGGAAGACAGCTTTTGAATGAAGGATGGTGTGTTGCCTTATTTTTTTGGGGATCACCTTACCTCGGTGAGAGATGGCGAATATATTTAAGGCAAAAAGGGTGTGATAAAAGAGAAAAAGGTCACATATGAGAGATATTTACAGAGCAGAAGTAATATAAGAAGGGTGGAGTATATGGAGAGTAAAAGAGAGGTAAAGAGAATGGTGAGGGACTGCAAAAGTAGAGCAAATGATAGAGTGAGTGAGGCGCTGTTAACAAATTTTGCTGAGAATAAGAAAAAATTTTGGATTGAGAGAAATAGGTTAAGAAAGCATAGGGAACAAATGGATTTGACAGTTAAAATCAGAATAGGGAAGTTTGCAGATGGGGAATTGGAGGTATTGGGCAGATGACAAGAATATTTTGAGGAACTGTTAAATGTTGATGAAGATAGGGAGGCAGTAATTTCATGCACTAGCCAGGAAGGTATAACATCTTTTAGGAGTGGAGAAGAGCCAGATGTGAGTGTGGGGAAGGTGCACGAGGCATTAGGTAGAATGAAAGAGGGTAAAACAGTTGGAACTGACGGGATCATGACAGAAATATTAAAACCGGGGGATGTAATTTTGGAGTGGTTGGTACTTTTGTTCAGTAAATGTATGAAAGAGGGGAAGGTACGTAGGGATTGGTAGTGTGTGTATAATTCCTTTATATAAGGGAAAGGGGGACAAAAGAGATTGTAAAAATTATAGAGGAATAAGTTTACAGAGTATACCAGGTAAAGTGTATGATAGGGTTATTACTGAAAGAATCAGAGGTAAGACAGAGAGCAGGATTGCAGATGAACAAGGAGCCTTTAGAATGGGTAATGAATATGTAAATCAAGTGTTTACATTGAAGCATAAACGTGAACAGTATTTAGATAAAGGTAGGAAGTTTTCATTGCATTTATGGATTGATAGAGTGGATAGGGGAGCAATATGACAGATGTTGCAAGTGTATGGAATAGGTATTAAGTTACTAAATGCTGTAATGAGTTTTCATGAGTATAGTGAGGCTCAGGTTAGGGTGTGTAGGAGAGGGGGAGATTACTTTTCAGCAAAATTAGGCCTTAGACAGGGATGTGTAATGTCACCATGATTGTTTAACATATTTATAGATAGAGTTGTAAAAGAAGTAAATGCTAGGGTGTTGGGGAGAGGTGGGATTAAATTATGGGGAATAAAATACAAAATGGAGTTGACACAGTTACTTTCTTGCTAATGATACTGTGATTTTGGGAGATTCTAATGAAAAGCTGCAAAGGTTAGTGAACGAGTTTGTATTACCAGCTTGTTGGTTGACTCTTGGTAGCGGGGAGTAAATGATACGTCTTCAGAGGCTTCTTACTTTGTTTGCAAAGTCTTGGTGGGTACACAGGCTTGTGTGTTTGTGCCCATGGCCCCGGAGGGCCATGCCCACAAGGGAGAGAGGAGTGGACACTTCTTGACTGAGTGAAATGTGTCACCAGAGTGAGAGCAAGTGGGACCAGGGCAGGCCTAGAGAGGGCAGCACCTGAGTGCCGTGAAATATGAACTAAGCTGGCAGACAGCATAGGCTGTCTGTGCAGACAGTACAGGCTGTCTACATTTGGGAGGGTGTGTAAGGAAAGAAAGTTGAAAGTGAACATAGCTAAGAGTAAGGTGATGAGAGTATCAAATGAGTTAGGTTAAGAAAAATTGGATATTACATTGGAGGGAGGGAGTATGGAAGAAGCGAATGTGTTCAGATATTTGGGAGTAGATTTGTCAGCAGATGGCTTTATGAAGAACGAAGTTAATCATAGAATTGATGAAGGAAAAAAGGCAAGTGGTGCATTGAGGTATCTGTGGAGACAAAAAAAAACTATCCATGGAGGCAAAGAAGGGAATGTATGAGAGTATAATGTTTTCCAACACTCTTATCTGGGTGTGAAGCATGGGTTGTAAATACTGCAGCGAGGAGGAGGCTGGAGGCAGCGGAGATGTGTCTAAGGGCAATGCGTAGTGTAAATATTATGCAGAGAATTTGTAGTGTGGAAATTAGGAGGTGTGAAGTTACAAAAAGTATTATTCAGAGGGTTGAAGAGGGGTTATTGAGGTGGTTTGGTCATTTAGAAAGGGTGGAGCAAAATAGAATGACATGGAGGGTGTATAAATCTGTAATGGAGGGGTAGGGGTCATCCTAGGAAAGGATGGAGGGAGGGGGTAAAAGAGGTTCTGTGTGCAAGGGGTCTAGACATGCAGCAGGCCTTTGTGAGTGTGTTAGATAGGAGTGAATGGAGACAAATTTTTTTGGGGACATGACGAGCTGTTGGAGTGTGATCAGGGTAATATTTTGTGAAGGGATTCAGGGAAACCAGTTAGCCAGACTTGAGTCTTGGAGGTGGAAAGCACAGTGCCTGCACTTTAACCCTTAAACTGTCCAAACATAGATCTACGTTTGCACGCATAGCGCTCCGAACATAGATCATCTTTTTACTTTTCATTCCTTCAAATTTGGCACAATAGGCTTGAGTCACCTAGATGTGAAAGAATGGGTCTGTGCACTTAGTGTTTACCTGGAGCTTACCTGGAGAGAGTTCCGGGGGGTCAATGCCCCCACGGCCCGATCTGTGACCAGGCCTCCTGGTGGATCAGAGCCTGATCAACCAGGCTGTTACTGCTGGCTGCACGCAATCCAACGTACGAGACACAGCCCGGCTGGTCAGGTACCGACTTTAGGTGCTTGTCCAGTGCCTGCTTGAAGACAGCCAGGGGTCTATTGGTAATCCCCCTTATGTATGCTGGGAGGCAGTTGAACAGTCTCGGGCCCCTGACACTTATTGTATTGTCTCTTAACGTGCTAGTGACACCCCTGCTTTTCATTGGGGGGATGTTGCATCGTCTGCCGAGTCTTTTGCTTTCGTTGCGAGTGATTTTCATGTGCAAGTTCGGTACTAGTCCCTCTAGGATTTTCCAGGTGTATATAATCATGTATCTCTCCCGCCTGCATTCCAGGGAGTACAGGTTCAAGAACTTCAAGCGCTCCCAGTAATTGAGGTGTTTTATCTCCGTTATGCATGCTGTGAACATTTTCTAGGTCAGTGTTACAAAAAACGCGATTCTAAAAGCTTAAGAGATCTCCAGTGAATACTAGAAAGGACTGCCCTTCTAGCATCCAGCCTGTTACTGGGTTTTCATAACAAGTAGTCAGTATCCTTGTCCAATTATCCATTAGAATTCAGTATGGTTCAATAGTGCTTTAGGATTACAACTGGTAGGCTACTAACTAGAGAAATTAAAATTTAATAAATTTATTAAGTAGTAAGTTGTCTAGAGGTATATTATCAAATTAAATTAAATCACAGCAATCAAAATAAAATCAATCTCTCGAGTTCAATATTATTGTGCTGAAAGCACATATCACATTTATAATTCTTAAGTACCGTCAGGTACATTAACATTTAATAAGATATTACAAATATGTACAAGTAAGTGTGTGTATGCGTGTAAGTGCTCTTAAGTAGTTAGCTATGTCTCAAGACTCGAATAAGACTTAAACAAGTGACTGACAAAGTCCTCAAATAAACTAACTTCTTCACCGACTGGTAACCCGAACAGTCTGCTTGAACAACAAAGAATGCTAAGCCCAATAGCAATGCAATATCAAGCGACTGCGACACAGAATCAGGAACTGGGAAATAATATAACGACACTAAGTAGGGACCATCAGCAGATCCTCCACAAAAGTTACAAAACTCCCATAATACTGAATCTATGTTCAGCATAGGAAAAACTGTGACTGTGACAATACACAGGAACCAGTACAAAATTAGGTCAGAAGCTATAGCTCGGGACCTGAGATGTTCAGAGTGTCAATGTGACACACAACCTCAGTACAACGTCGAAAATCACTAAGTCTATACAATGTTCTGTGAACAAAGTTCTACAGAACTAACAAGAATAATGAGACAGACAATCTGTCCAACCAGCAAGCGAGTCTACAGCAGACTGAAAACTTCACGAGAGGTGAGGACACCCCCCCTCGATCACGTGATAGCTACATGGACAACTGCAGCTCAGAAGCCGGCAGTATAACGAGCGACAAGCGATAATTACAGTAGTTTGACAATCAAGACTAACTGAGCACATTTTATATACATCCTAACAACATAAGCTAAATAACAATATAACAGTCAAATAATAATATAAAGTCATACATTTACGATTTAGCTATTATCGCAAATATAAGCAATATAAAATTAAATGAAAAGGTAATATACATTATATATACATAATAATCATTGTAACCCATTCAGGGGTTGCAACAGTCAGCAATTTCACCTGCCTTGAAAGGTGCTGTTAGTGTGCAGCAATATTCCAGCCTAGATAGAACAAGTGACCTGAAGAGTGTCATCATGGGCTTTGCCTCCCTAGTTTCGAAGGTTCTCATTATCCATCCTGTCATTTTTCTAGCAGATGCGATTGATACAATGTTATGGTCCTTGAAGGTGAGATCCTCCGACATGATCACTCCCAGG
The DNA here is from genome assembly GCF_026875155.1 of Cherax quadricarinatus. NCBI lineage: Eukaryota > Metazoa > Arthropoda > Malacostraca > Decapoda > Parastacidae > Cherax > Cherax quadricarinatus. The sequence goes on from NW_026467303.1 coordinate 52,770, forward strand.
TCTTTGACGTTGGTTTTTCGCTCTATTTTGTGGCCGGAATTTGTTTTGTACTCTGATGAAGTTTTAATTTCCTCATGTTTACCATATCAGAGTAATTGAAATTTCTCATCGTTGAACTTCATATTGTTTTCTGCAGCCCACTGAAAGATTTGGTTGATGTCCGCCTGGAATCGTGCAGTGTCTGCAATGGAAGACACTGTCATGCAGATTCGGGTGTCATCTACAAAGGAAGACACGGTGCTGTGGCTGACATCCTTGTCTATGTCAGATATGAGGATGAGAAACAAGATGGGAGCGAGTACTGTGCCTTGTGGAGCAGAGCTTTACACCGTAGCCGCCTCAGACTTTACTCTGTTGACTACTACTCTTTGTGTTCTGTTTGTGAGGAAATTATAGATCCATCTACCAACTTTTCCTGTTATTCCTTTATCACGCATTTTTTGCGCTATTACGCCATGGTCACACTTGTCGAAGGCTTTTGCAAAGTCTGTATATATTACATCTTCATTCTTTTTGTCTTCTAGTGCATCTAGGACCTGGTTGTAGTGATCCAGTAGCTGAGACAGACAGGAGTGACCTACTCTAAACCCATGTTGCCCTGGGTTGTGTAATTGATGGGTATCTAGATGGGTGGTGAACTTGCTTCTTAGGACCCTTTCAAAGATTTTTATGATATGGGATGTTAGTGCTGTCGGTCTGTAGTTCTTTGCTACTGGTTTACTCCCCCCTTTGTGGAGTGGGGCTGTGTCTGTTGTTTTTAGTAACTGTGGGACGACCCCCGTGTCCATGCTCCCTCTCCATAGGATGGAAAAAGCTCGTGATAGGGGCTTCTTGCAGTTCTTGATGAACACGGAGTTCCGTGAGTCTGGCCCTGTTGCAGAGTGCATGGGCATGTCACTTATCGCCTGTTCGAAGTCATTTGGTGTCAGATAGGCTTGTGTTAACCAAATTCTCTGGCTCTCTCATAAAAAATTCATTTTCATCTTCGACTCTCACTCTGGTTAGCGGCTTGCTAAAAACTGAGTCCTATTGGGACTTGAGTAGCTCACTCATTTCCTTGCTGTCATCTGTGTATGGCCCATCTTGTTTAAGTAGCTGCTCAATACTGGATGTTGTTCTCGACTTTGATTTGGCATAAGAAAAGAAATACTTTGGGTTTCTTTCGATTTCATTTATGGCTTTTAATTCTTCCCGCAATTCCTGACTCCTATAAGAATCCTTTAGTTTAAGTTCGATGTTTGCTATTTCTCTAACCAGTGACTCCCTACGCATTTCAGATATATTGGCCTCTTTTAGCCGCTCTGTTATTCTTTTCCGTCGCCTGTAAAGGGAGCGCCTGTCTCTTTCTATTTTACATCTACTCCTCCTTTTTCTTAAAGGAATAAGCCTTGAGCATACATCGAGTGCCACTGAGTTAATCTGTTCTAGGCATAAGTTGGGGTCTGTGCTGCTTAGTATATCTTCCCAGCTTATATCGTTTAGGACTTGATTTACTTGGTCCCACTTTATGTTCTTGTTATTGAAGTTGAATTTGGTGAAGGCTCCCTCGTGACTAATCTCATTTTGTCGGTCTGGGGCTCCGCGCATACATGTCTGAACCTCGATTATGTTGTGATCTGAGTATACGTATTGTTTTTGATATGGTGACATTTCGTATCAGATCATTGTTAATGAAGATGAGGTCTAGTGTATTCTCCAGTCTAGTAGGCTCTATTATTTGTTGGTTTAAGTTGAATTTTGTGCCGAGATTTAAAAGCTCGTGTGTGTGTGTGTGTGTGTGCGAGTTCTCGTCAGAGTTGCCTCCTGGTGTTATCACTGCAACAACATTATTTGCTATATTCCTCCATTTTAGGTGCCTCAAGTTGAAATCCCCCAGGAGCAAGTTGTTGGGGTCAGGAGCTGGCAGATTTTCCAGACAGTGGTCAATTTTTGACAGCTGTTCCTGGAATTGCTGGGACGTTGCATCCGGAGGCTTATAGACTACCACAATGACTAGGTTTTGGTTCTCGATCTTTACTGCTAAAACTTCCACTACATCATTTGAGGCATTAAGCAGTTCTGTGCAAACAAGTGACTCTGTGATATACAGGCCAACCCCCCCTTTTGCCTGTTCACTCTGTCACATCTGTATAGGTTGTAACCTGGGATCCATATTTCATTGTCAAAGTGATCCTTTATATGGGTCTCTGTGAAGGCCGCGAACATTGCATTTGCCTCTGCAAGCAGTCCACGGATGAAAGGTATTTTGTTGTTCGTTGCTAGCTTTAGACCCTGTATATTTGCAAAGAAGAATGTCATCAGACTGGTGGTATTGGTGGTACTGGGGGGGGCTTTTTTTCCGGCACTAGTATCTGTATCTGTTGGTTTGGAGTGGAGGCCATCGACTGTGGTTCCACTCCAGAAATGACTGGATTTTTTTTTTTTATATATTTTTATTAGAAACCTTATAAAAGTACAAATGATGCATAATCAAGTACAGGCATATAAAACATTCTTTTGTGCTACTAGTACCAGGTTATTCCTGGTGGGAACAAGTATTATAACATCTTGTTATAGCAAACAATACACGCTGAGGCAAACCTCACTAATGTATAACAGTCATTAATAGTTGCCGCCAAGCCATTGTACCCAACGACAACACACCAAAATGAAACTTGACATAGTTTAACAATATAAAATGAATACCTGACATGTCCTATCACAACAAAAACAACATACAAATGTACATCATCACAAGATTACTAAAGTTGAAATTTTCATACACGACTAAAACCATAACCGCCTTTAACACACAATATATGTACTACACATATCATGTCAGTAAAGTAAAAAAGACCCTAACCAAAGCTACCATAACAACTACAAAACAAGACAAAACTCTAACATACCCGCTATGACAGGGTACAGAGTATTGGTTAAGTTATGTTACATTATATCCTAACCAATAGGAATTCGAAGGAACGTATGATTCCTTATGCACAATAACAATAGAGAAACTGTATTTTAATATTATTAATATGTTAACCCTCCAATACAATAATTCTGCTACATTATTTATTATTATTATTAAAGATTCGCCGGTAGTCTCCCGGCCCGGGCCTTTTCCAAGTGGTGGCCCGGCCTTGGCTCCCTCTTTAGGGAGTGTCTGAGACCTAAGTCTCCCATGGGAGGAGGCACAAGTACCTCCTCATCTTTGGGACCAACTGTCCCCAGTCCTAGCCACAAGCTAGGCCTCTCTGGTCTGTCATCCCCGCCCCAAGGGGGCTAATGGGAATGACAGTCTTATGAGCTAAAGGCTCGGGCTCAGGCACCTACCCTACCCTAGAAGGGTTAGGCATGGTGTCGATGATTCTGCTACAGAAAACAGAACAACATACATGTAACATACAATAATAAAATAACCCAAAACAAGTTTTTATAACAAACCTTGGTACATTAAAGGGTTTAAACCCAAACCCTATACATAATTTTTTTTTTTTTTTTTTTTTTTTTTTTTTTTTTTTAAACAGAACAAATACAATAATGATAATAGTATAAAATTAAAAACCATACTAGATATTACAAAACCTCTAGTGCACAATCCCGGTACATTTTAAGAACACCATAGATCAAGGCACATATTACAACCATATACATAACCCTCAATCATATACATAACCTATAAACCCTCCTTTTATAATAAATCATTATTGCCAGTGCAGACACAGCTGACACTTCTACCCCCCCCCTCCCCGTATGTACAGTCACCGTTCTAAATAACGTACATTGAATCATCCTAATGAAAGGTCATACCCTGACCTCATCAAAACCTAAAAGTTGGTAGTGCATGAACAAGACAAAAACACAAAATTTACAGACTAAAACAGATATGAAACATTACATTCCTATACACATACACTGTAATAAGTAGAAGAATATACACCACCAATATGATATCAAATATTAATGTTAACCATGAATTACAAACATTCAAAACATTGCATATCGTGAAGTTCACACTCAAAATGCAAGATAATACACCACATGCCACATTAGCGGTACAATACTAGGCTATGTAAATTATTTAAAGAACCCGAGACTAAAATAAGACTAGAGTAGTTATAAGGATAAGGCTGCTGTAATGTGCCAGTCCCAAAAGAACTGACACGTAACTCAGAAAAATTTTGTGTTGATACCAACGTGCCAATCTAATGACTTAAAAACGAGATCCTAAGGGCTCGGTATCCTGGCTTTCAAGGAAATTTTAAACCCAGTGAACATAACCATCAGGCTTAGAAATGTAACCCTGGAAACCACACTTATATCTCACTATGACAAACATCCTCGCGAAACATGGCGTACCATCCATACCTAATACTCACTACCTTCCTCTTACACACTACATCAGTTCCAGATAAACCAAAACCAACCCCCCCCCCTTTACATCCCCCCATAAGGAGACCACTCCTTTGTCCATCCTCAGGGACCCCGCCCAAGGGAACCCACAGTGAGATTCCTATAACCTTCCGGGAAACTTTTTTCCCAAGACGCCCCATAAACCAACTTATTCCTACACTTCGTCCTATAGCGTCCTATAGCGTCCGAGCGTGCCTCGTTGTGCTCCCGGTTTTCTGGTGTTTTCACGGTCGCTCTTACGTGCTAGAACTTTAATTTGTGTCATCAATCCTATACGATACATCCCTCTAGCGCCTGGAACCAATCTTGGGCGGAAAACATTATATACTGAGTCAAAAAAGGAGAATTAGTGTGCATTACCTAGCAGAGTTTACTGCCAGAGGGGAATCATAGGCCTGTTTTCCGTGTGAAAAAAATAATAATAATTGAACTTTGTGTCAGAGGAAAGAAAGTCTACCTGAAAGCATTGAGTATACATAGTGTATAGTGTATACTACAGTGGCTCCCTAGTATATTGATGATAAAGGCTAAAGTGTCATTTTGAAAAACAGGTGAATTTGTAAATGAAGTGATAAGCCTATAGAGGCAGGTGCCAGAAGTCGCCAGAAACTTACCACAGGTCAGCTGTTTTTAATAATCTTCCTGGCCTGCTAGTGTACTCGCATATAATCTAGTGATACCAGTGAATAGCAGAATACAGTGTTGTAGTAGCAACTAACCAGTATTATAATGGTACTTAGTGGAGTGGAGTGACTTTCATTAGTTTCTTTTCTTGAAATACGAGACGTTACTGTGAATTTCATATAACCTGTAGTTACCAGCGGTGCATATACACAACGAGAAGCAATTATTACTACAGAAAAAGCGTCCTTCCTCAAAATTTGCACCAGTCAACTATAGTGATAATATAGCATTTATTGTGTGGGAGACGGAAAAAACAAAAATAGAAAAGCCAGATACAGCGATTGATAAACAAAGAGGTCGACTGTACGTCATTGTAGGAGCTGCCAGATATCACCGGCTCTTCAACACGCAAGTTATACTTTTGTATCAGTCAAATCACATATTACTCGGGTAGATAATTTCCAGTAGATCCTTCATGTGTTAGCTCAAATCACCGACCAGTATGTTTTAAATAAGTGACCCACTGATCAGAGCAGATCGACTGGTCCGAACCCTTGACTGGTCCGAACCCTTGACTGGTCCGAACCCTTGACTGGTCCGAACCGGGACTGGTTTCAAACAGTTTTCGTTGGACAATAAAGCAGACTGTAAACGGATGGGTTTGTAGGCGCCTTATAAACACAAACATTAAAAATCAGGAACGTGATGGTAAGCTGTCCAATATACAAAAAGAGTTAGAAACAGAAATACAAATAGCTAGAGCTTCATTTAAGGTATTAATATAATATTCAAGAGGTTGCTAGTAGAATTGCAGTAAATCAACCATTCAAATCATTATGAAGCTGTGTGTAGTCTGTGGTCAGTCAAACAACGGGCTTCCACATGGATAAATTGTCATTTTTGTGGAAATTGGTGTCACGCTCCTTGTGCAGATATCCAGAACTAGCTACAAGCAGTATTAAAACAGAGAAGTGTTTTTGGGTATGCCCAAATGAGGAAAATCTGTGGACTAAAATCACAAGGGTATTAAAAGAGGATAACATCAAAGCTGCTTTCATAGAAAACCTGGAAGCTTTCTACAACAGATGGGAACATAAAAAGTCTGGGCTGAATGGTACTGCCCTTGATACTGGCCATGTAGTCACAAACTGTAAGGCTGGAGTGATGTCCTGGTAGTCAGTAAATGTGGGCTGATAGTGCTGTCCGTGGGAGACAGTAATGGTGAAGCTGGAGGTGCTGTCCTGGGAGACAGAAATGGTGAAGCTGGAGATACTGTCCTGGGAGACAGTAATGGTGAAGCTGGAGATTTTGTCCAGGTAGTCGGGAATTATAACGCAGAAGGAATACATATAAATGACTCATAGAGGACAGGAGCCATAGTAGGGGAAACAAGTGTAGTCAAAGATAAGATAAACCAATATTGCAAACTAGAAATACCGCAGGAAATAGCAAACAAGAGGACTCCAATAGAATAGTGAGGATAAATTACCAAAAACAACTGGTGGGAGCTCCATTGTTGGTGCTAGGGAGGATAGGAGTAAGACAGGGAAACATGCACCAACAGGGAATACAGTCACAGAAAACCCAAGGCAAACGGAAACCAAGCCTGTGCACTACTATGCACTTGGTATCTGCTGGCATGGGAAATCTGGAAAAACAGATGGGACATGCAACTATGACCACCCTAGAAAATGTCATGCCCATATGACAACAGGAAAATGCAAACTCCCTTCCTGTAAGCTTTTTCACCCTGAAATGTGTACCTCTTCAGTACAGGAAAGACTGTGCTATAAACTTAAATTGCCAGGCATACCATCTAAAGGGGACAAAAAGATACAAAACATCCAGGCCATGGGAAAACCTGGGTAGCCACAGCCACTCAAGAGGGAGAGGTTTTTTAGTGCCAGGAAGGAAAAAAAACTGGCAGGAAATGGCAGAAATCGTTACACCAAATCCAGTCATTCCTGGAGTGGAACCACAGTCGATGGCCTCCACTCCAAACCAACAGATAAGATACTAATGCCGGAAAAAAATCCCCCCCCAGTACAACAATACCACCAGTCCGATAACATTCTTCTTTGCAAATATACAGGGTCATAAAGCCAGCAACAAACAACAAAATACCTTTCATCCGTGGACTGCTTGCAGAGGCAAAGGCAATGTTCGCGGCTTTCACTGAGACCACATAAAGGATCACTTGGACAACGAAATATGGATCCCAGGTTACAACCTATACAGATGTGACAGAAGTGAACAGGCAAAAGGGGGGGGGTTGGCCTGTACATTGCAGAGTCACTTGTTTGCACAGAACTGCTTAATGCCTCAAATGACGTAGTGGAAGTTTTAGCAGTAAAGGTCGAGAACCAAAACTAGTCATTGTGGTAGTCTACAAGCCTCCGGATGCAACATCCCAGCAATTCAGGAACAGCTGTTAAAAATTGACCACTGTCTGGAAAATCTTCCAGCTCCTGCACCCAACATCTTGCTCCTGGGGGATTTCAACTTAAGGCACCTAAAATGGAGGAATATAGCAAATAATATTGTTGCAGTAATAACACCAGGAGACAGCTCTGATGAAAACTCACACTCACACGAGCTTTTAAATCTCTGCACAAAATTCAATTTAAACCAGCAAATAATAGAGCCTACTGACTGGAGAATACACTAGACCTCATCTTCACTAACATGATGATCTGATAAGAAATGTCACCATATCAAAAACAATATACTCAGATCACAACATAATTGAGGTTCAGACATGTATGCGTGGAGCCCCAGACCGACAAAATGAGACTAGTCACGAGGGAGCATTCACCAAATTCAACTTCAATAACAAAAACATAAAGTGGGACCAAGTAAACCAAGTCCTAACCGATATAAGCTGGGAAGATATACTAAGCAACACAGACCCAAACTTATGCCTAGAACAGATTAACTCGGTGGCACTCGATGTATGCACAAGGCTTATTCCTCTAAGAAAAAGGAGGAGTAGATGTAAAATAGAAAGAGACAGGCGCTCCCTTTACAGGCGACGGAAAAAGAATAACAGAGCGGCTAAAAGAGGTCAATATATCTGAAATGCGCAGGGAGACACTGGTCAGAGAAATAGCAAGCATCGAACTTAAGCTAAAAGAATCCTTTAGGAGTCAGGAATCGCGGGAAGAACTAAAAGCCATAAATGAAATCGAAAGAAACCCAAAGTATTTCTTCTCCTATGCCAAATCAAAATCGAGAACAACGTCCAGTATTGGGCCCCTACTTAAACAAGATGGGTCCTACACAGATGACAACAAGGAAATGAGTGAGCTACTCAAGTCCCAATATGACTCAGTTTTTAGCAAGCCGCTAACCAGACTGAGAGTCGAAGATCAAAATGAATTTTTTATGAGAGAGCCACAAAATTTGATTAACACAAGCCTATCCGATGTTATCCTGACGCCAAATGACTTCGAACAGGCGATAAATGACATGCCCATGCACTCTGCCCCAGGGCCAGACTCATGGAACTCTGTGTTCATCAAGAACTGCAAGAAGCCCTATCACGAGCCTTTTCCATCCTATGGAGAGGGAGCATGGACACGGGGGTCGTCCCTCAGTTACTAAAAAACAACAGACATAGCCCCACTCCACAAAGGGGGCAGTAAAGCAACAGCAAAGAACTACAGACCAATAGCACTAACATCCCATATCATAAAAATCTTTGAAAGGGTCCTAAGAAGCAAGATCACCACCCATCTAGAAACCCATCAGTTACACAACCCAGGGCAACATGGGTTTAGAACAGGTCGCTCCTGTCTGTCTCAACTACTGGATCACTACGACAAGGTCCTAAATGCACTAGAAGACAAAAAGAATGCAGATGTAATATATACAGACTTTGCAAAAGCCTTCGACAAGTGTGACCATGGCGTAATAGCGCACAAAATGCGCGCTAAAGGAATAACAGGAAAAGTCGGTCGAGGGTCTAAAATTTTCCTCAAAAACAGAACACAGAGAGAGTCGTCAAAGGTAAAGCCCGAGGCAGCTAGGGGTGAAAAGCTTGTTCCAAAGGACAGTACTAGCTCCCATTTTTTCCCATCCTCATATCCGACTAGAAAAGGGAGTCAGCCACGCACCGGTTTCCCTTTGCAGTGACACCCAAACTGCATGCAGTGTCTTCCATTGCAGACCTGCAAGGCTCCAGGCGGACATCCCCAAAAATCTTTCAGGGCTGCAGAAAAAATATGAATTCAACGATGAGAAATTTAAATTACTCAGAATGGTAAACATGGGGAAATTAAATCTTCTCAGGTACAAAACAAATTCGGGCCCACAAAATAGGCAAACACCAACGTCAAAGCCCCGGGAGTGATTATGTCGGAGGACTCCCCTTTCAAGGACCAAAACATTGTTCAATGCATCTGTAGAAAAATGCGGGATGGATAATGAAACCTTCAAAACTAGGGAGGCCAAGCCCTGTGACCTTTCATGTCACTTGTTCTATTAGGCGGAATTTTGCTGCACCTTAACGCCCCTTTCAAGGCAGGTGAAATTGCGGACCTAGAAAATGTACAGAAACTTTCCGGCGCGCATAACGGAGATAAAAACCTAATTACTGGGAGCGCTTGAGGTTTCTAAACCTGTATTCCCTAAAAAGCAAGGGAGAGATACATGAATTTTTAACCCCGGGAAAAAATCCCTAGGGGACTATACCGAACTTGCACACGAAAACATCCACTCGAAAGCAAAAGATTTGGCGACGATGCCCCATCCCCCCAAGAAAAGGGGGTGTCACAGCACTTTAAGAGACCATACATAAGTGCAGGGGCCCGAGACTGTTCATGCCTCCCAGCACACAAAAGGGGGTTCCCAACGACCCCTGGCAGTCTTCAAGCGGGCAGGGACAAGCACAAAAGTCATTCCTGATCACCCGGGCTGGGGCTGACTTGGTTTGGTGCAGCCAGCAGCAACACCGGGTTGATCAGGCGCGATCCCCCAGGAGGCTGGTCACAGCCGGGGCCGCGGGGGCGTTGACCCCAAACTCTCCCCGGGTAAACTCCGGGTATAGAATTGGCCCGCCAACGTTTTATCTATTCCCCCCTTAATCCCCTCTTCCCCATGAAATGTCCAGATAATCCACTTGATATACATTTAGCCCTTTCCCAACATCCCTGGCACCCCCCTTACATTACAGAAAGCCCTTAAAAGCGGAAAAACGACCCCCCCCCCCAAAGTCTGAAAAACCCCCCCCATCCATGATCTCCCCCCCTCCAAAGGAGGTACAAAAAAAGACCACATGAAACGCCGTTTAACTCACCAAAAACCTGACAAAAACCCTCCCCCACAAACCCCATACTACGAAAACCCCTCCTTGGAACCAGAATCCCCATGAAAACCTATATACTAATTCTCTTACTCTAGCCGGTATCAAAGCTTAAAAAAACTTTCCAAAAAACCCCCCAATCATATGTTGGATACAGGCTCCCCCTTGCTAATTCCTTGCCCTTTTCACTACCCTCACCACCGTTCACTTTTGTTTTATCCCCCTGTTGCACGTCAATAAAAATCTCAAAAATATTTCAAAAACCCCTAAATTCCCTTTCCCCACCCCAACCATTTACGTGCATCCCCCCAAAATCTTCCTACTTTAGGCCCCCACACCCCTTCCCTATAACCTCCACTTGTATTACACCATTATCTCAGTCAAAAGGGCAACAAACCAAAACCCCCTCCGAACATCCGTCAAACTCCCCTTTACAAACCATCCCCTCCCAAACCCAAAAAAATTTCAGCACCCCCCTCTGTTTCCCAAATATCCGTACCTCTAAGGGAAAACCTTGCCACCCCCCATACCTTGCTATAGCAAGTAAATTTACCCCCACTCCCCTCTGTGAAAAAGCTAAGTCCCTCCCCTTTAAAACCCCCAGCTACTTAAAACCTTCCGTGCAGACTCCGAATTTACCCTTCTGTTTCCTGCATTTCCCCAAATACATATCCACATCCCTTTGGTTCTGCAACATGTCCATCCAACCCTCCCCCAAGCCCCCCCTATCCAATTACCGACCTGAAACCTTGATTTCACCGTATTAATCTCTTCCGGTATTCTCCCAAACATCGAATACTTACCCCCCCCCTTAATCCCCCTTCCCCCTTAGCAAAACTAGTTCTCCAATCCCCCAACGAGCCCCCTTTGCCCCCCTTCCATCTCTGATTGTTCTTTTCCCTCTCAACAGACTCATAAAAAGGATTCTGCCCCAAACGCAAAGAGCACTTGACATCGGACACCCCTGCCTCAAACCCTTCCTTGGTACATTTTCACCCAACCTCCCATTGCCTGTACCCTCACCCCGCCCCATATAAGGGGTTCCCCCACCTCAACCCCTCCCAAAACCCCCAAACCCTCTCTAAGAAAACCCCCTAAGAAACCTGTCCACGCAATCAAAAGCATTCACCCAATCTAACCTAGTATTCCCCCCCCCAACATTCTTTAGAAAATCCCCAATCAAACCATGTCCACCCCTCATCCTTCTTCCAAAAACCCCAAACGCCCCCCTATGTAACACTAAACCAACATTTTTCCTCATTCTGTTGCCCAAAACCTAGCAAAAATCTTGTAATCCGGACATTAACGTAATCGCACGGTAATCATTCAAAACCGGGGGCTTTTCCTTCTTTTTGGGGACTAAAACCGTGACCCCCTTCTTTGTGTTTTCCCCCATCCTCCCACTATTAACTAAAATTTAAAAACCCCCACCAGACAATCCCGTAAAACTCCCCCAATTCCTTAAAAATCGTTTGGTTTTCCCGTTATGCCGGGGGTTTTTCCCCGGCAAAACCCAAAATTTGCCCCCCTCCACCCCTCTACTTAATACTACCCTCGATTTGTCACTGTCCTGCTCACTTAATCCCTTTTAAAACCCTTTCCCCAACCCGTCCCTCACCCACCCCCCCGCCAACCTCCCCACTTCCCCCAAAACCCAAAAAATCGCATAAAACTAATATTTTCCCTGGTGGATAGGGCTTGCCCCCCTCAAAGCACCCCCCCCCTTACCTGCCTCAATTACCCAAGGGTGGTCTTCGCCTGCCGTTTTCCCCTTAAAAAACCCCCTTAAAACAAAAACCCATGGCCCCATCTCCCCCTTTAAGACATCCTCCCAACCCTCCCTAACTCGAATTGCCTCAATTTTTTATTGGAATTTCCGCCAAAAACCTTTTCGCAAAGTTCCATGTCCCACTCCGCCCCCCCATTCCTTGATAACCTTTAATGACCCTCAAGAAAATTTTGTGGCCCTAGCTCCACCTAGCCTCTCCTTACCCCGTACTTTAAAAAATTTCCAATTTCAACTTTAGCCCTCATTTCCCCCCCAATCCGAAATCCATTTCCTATTTCCCAGTTCCCAAAAAAATTTCCCCCCAATCTTCAAACCCGTAGGGTCACCTCTTCCCAATTTGCCCCCACATTTAAATTTTCCCGATCCCGCATAAACTCTCACTATGCATCTACCCCCAAATCTGTAAACAGCACGATTCAGAAAAACCACATCGATATCCTCACCCTTCCCACCAGCCCTGCCTAACATAAATCCTATCCAACCGTGCCCATATCCCCCACGAATAAAAGGTGCTCCAATCCTATCCCCACTTCCCCCCAACTACCCCTCCCAAAATCTCGCAAAACATCCCCCCCGAACCCCCCAAAAAAACAACCCCCCCCCTCGGAACCACATCACCCTTTCCTAATGAACAATTCCCAATCCCCACCAATCACCGTAAAAGCAGGGGAAACCTCTCAAGTGATATTCCAGAACCGCGTACAAAATCCACCTTTCCCCATTTTACTAGTTGCTGGGATGTACACACCTACAAAACTAACCCTCCCGGCCCCCCAAAACCTCCACCCTGCAACCCTCCCCCCCCCCCCTTCCTCCCAACCCAGGATACGCAAAGGAGCGGGTTCCTTTTCCGCCACAGCCCCACCCCCTTTCAACCCCAAAAATACATGTAAACAACCTAAACCCTTTTAAAAACAACTCACATCCCAACCCATGGTTTGTTTTGCAAAAAAAAACATCAATACTAAATTCCTCAAAAACCCCCTTAACCCCACCCTCTTTGACCTCGGTTTTTTAAAACCGTTTACATTGAAAGTTCCACCTGAATTTTAAAGAAAGGCGGGGTTACCCCGGCCGTGAGTTCTTTTGGGCCTCCTTTCTAGGTCTGGTTCTTCTTATCAATCCCTCTTCCCCGCCCCCCAACCCCCCCCTTCCCCTTCCCACCTAGCTTCCCATTGCCCCCCCCCCTCCCGGACTGCCTTTGCTACCCCAGTGCCCAATTTTTCTTTTCCCGGCCTCTGCGCTGGTGTGTGGGACTTGTCCATGTCTGATGCCCCGCTGTCTCTTGCGGGAGCTACCCTCTACCACATTTTTCTTCTGCAACCTCTTTCTTGATGGACCTCCACCACCACATTGCTCCTCCTTTCGAAACCCCACTCAAGTTTTCCTTACCCGCTTCTGTTTTTCCCTCACCTTTTCATCACCTGACCCACATCACTTTCCCCACCATGCCCGACTCTTCCAAAAATCCTTTAGCACAGCCCCCAAAATCCCGTCCGAGTGACTCGCATTTTCTAACGGTCTGTCTGACACGATATTCCCTCCCCCCCCGTTTCCACTGGTAGTGTAACAAAGTCTCCAAAACTACCTCTGCCCTGTCGACCTCCTCATCCATGGCCGTACCCGGGTTTTTTACTTTACCCGTCACAACATCCGTGGCTTCTAAGGCGTATCCCAGAAGCTGTCTCCGCGCCTGGGGGGCCTGTCTCCTGGGGGATTTTCCACCATGTGCTCATAAGAGTCACATAAAAGGCACGTTTCCTCTGCCCCGCATAGTGTACAAAAAAAACCCTGTGTTTTTTGGTTAGCAAGTAAAAAATATGATGGTATCGGTTTTCCCCCAGGGTCAATTTTGTGTGAAAGGGTCCCTTTCCCGGGATCCCCCCATAAGGGCCGTCCCCACATTCCCCATGCTCGTCGAGTGTACAGTCCCCCAACCCTGAAACATCTTTTAAGGCGTAGGGTGTTGCCTCAAAAGGTAATTCCTTACCTTCCCCCAATAAAAAACTTAGAACATCAGAAGCATACTTCCCCTGCCGGTTGATACTCATCCCCTTTCTTGGGAAACGCGACATGGGATAGAAGTCAGCCCCCATGAACTTACAAAAACCCTTTAATTCCCTTCAGTGCCCCTTTCCCTACGCTCTTCATTTGGGGATGCCATAACAGTCCCTGATAATGCTTGGCAGGGGAATTCATGTGGCGTTGCTTTTAAAAACGTTAACCGCGAATGCAGACAGTATTTTTGCGCGGTACATTTGGTCCGCCATCTTGGAGCTAATGCTATGTTTTCCTCACCAGGTGGCGTGCAAGAGAACCTGTAGAAGCGTCCTCTCTCCCCGCAGGTCGAGAGACGAATGTGTATGACTGGATTTGGCGTACTATTTCCGCCATTTCCTGGCAGTTTTTTCCTTCCTGGCACTAAAAAACCTCTCCCCCTTGATGGGGTGTGGTACCCCCGGTTTTCCATGGCCTGGATGTTTTGTATCTTTTTGTCCCCTTTAGATGGTGTGCCTGGCAATTTAAGTTATAGCACAGTCTTTCCTGTACTGAAGAGGTACACATTTCAGAGTGAAAAAGCTTACAGGAAGAGAGTTTGCATTTTCCTGTTGTTGTATGGGCACGGCATTTTCTAGGGTGGTCATAGTTGCATGTCCCATCTGTTTTTCCAGATTTCCCATACCTGCAGATACCAAGGGCATAGTATGTGCACAGGCTTGGTTTCTGTTTGCCTTGGGTTTCTGTGACTGTATTCCCTGTTGGTGCATGTTTACCTGTCTCATTCCTATCCTCACTAGTACTAACAATGGAGCTCTCACCAGTTGTTTCTGGTAATATATCCTCACTATTGCTAGTGGAGTTCCCATGTTTGCTATCTCCTGTGGTATTACTAGTTTGTAATATTGGTTTTATCTTGTCCTTGACTACACTTGTTTCCCCACTACAGCTCCTGTCTCCCTCGAGGTCATTTATATGTATTCCCTCATGCATACATTTACTGACTACCTGGACAGCACCTCCATCCTCACCATTACTGTCTCCCAGGACAGCACCTCCATCCTCACCATTACTGTCTCCCAGGACAGCACCTCCATCCTTACCATTACTGTCTCCCAGGACAGCACCTCCAGCTTCACCATTACTGTCTCCCAGGATAGCATCTCCAGCTTCACCATTACTGTCTCCCAGGATAGCACCTCCAGCTTCACCATTACTGTCTCCCAGGATAGCACCTCCAGCTTCACCATTACTGTCTCCCAGGACAGCACCTCCAGCTTCACCATTACTGTCTCCCAGGACAGCACCTCCAGCTTCACCATTACTGTCTCCCAGGACAGCACCTCCAGCTTCACCATTACTGTCTCCCAGGATAGCATCTCCAGCTTCACCATTACTGTCTCCCAGGATAGCACCTCCAGCTTCACCATTACTGTCTCCCAGGATAGCACCTCCAGCTTCACCATTACTGTCTACCAGGGCAGCACCTCCAGCCTTACAGTTTCTGACCACATGGCCAGCACCAAGGGCGATACCGTCCAGCCCAGACTTTTTTTTTTCCCATTAAAAAAATCTGGGAGCACTTAGTACCTTGTGGGAGCACCAGTTCAGTTGAGCACCAGCTAGCGCATATAGCCTGGAAAACACCAGGGATTCACTAATGCCTTGTCGCATTAACACTCACATTTTAAGAGGAAAGTAAAAATAGGTTAGATAAATACATGAGTGAGTGTGGGTGGGTGTGAGTTGGACCTGACTAGCTTGTGCTACTAGGTCTGATGTCATGCTCCTTCCTTCAATGGATGTGACCTGACTAGGTTGGTCATTGGTCTAAGCCAGGGGGGAGGGAAGGTTGGAGGGTGACATGGACCTGCCTTGCATGGGCCAGTAGGCCTGTTGCAGTGTTCCTTCTTTCTTATGTTCTTATGTATTCGGCAGGCTGGCTGGCTTGCTTTGGCTGTCTCTCTGTCTATATCTCTCTCTATATATCTATCTAATTTCTATATCTCTATCTATATCTCTGTCTATCTATATTTCTATCTATATCTCTGTCTCACATGTACACATAAGTACAGTTATTATAGTGTAAATTACCTAGGATAACCCAAAAATTCCAGGCAAAGATAGACAGACAGATAGATAGACAGACAGACAGATAGACAGACAAGCATGTTGGTGTGTATCAGTGTAAACAAATAAAGCCAGGGTTCCCCAAGTGCCCATTTATCAAATGTCACAGTTGTCATAACACCCTTCTTCAAGGAGTTTGATATATGTATACTCCAAGCAGACAGATAAGCAGACAGACAGGCAGACAGATAAACAGAGACAGATAGACAGAGCGACAAGACATGTTTGTGTGTAACAGTGATAACAAATACATCGAGGGTTAGCTGGAGCAGCGGGCATTTATTGAATGTCACTGGGCTGTCAACAGTATAGGGATGCCTTTCATAACAGCATGCTTCAAGGTATATGCCAGGGTATCTAAAACATTGCTGGGACCTATAAATACTTTATATATTTCTAGACAATAGTTAATAACCCAGGCAGGTGTAAATGTTCACCTGTCAATGTGATTGTGACTATTTGACTACAATTTCAGTACCCAATATTAGTGTCAGAACAAAGATTGGCTATGAAATCACAAGAACTATTATAAATTGTAATTATCAGAACATAAAAAAATATATAAATTAAAATAAAAACAAGAGAAAAAGGTATATCGGCAACACATCTGCAAACAGCAGGAGTCGATGTTGCCATCAGGTGAGTTTCCAGAGCCAACTTCACGGTTTTATATCTCGGTAAATACTGACCCTAAAAAAAAAAAAATATTATCCTATAACATGTAGAAAAATATGCTTTTCATTTAAAAAAAATGATTATTTTATTTTTCAAAATGTTGGGAACGCCATGCGAGTGAACTTAGATCTACGTTTAGACAGTTTAAGGGTTAAAGGAGGGGTTTGGGATATTGGCTGTTTGGAGTGACATCTAAACTGTCATATCTGGGCATCTCTGCAAAGGCGGTTATTATGTGCGAATGATGGTGGAAGTGTTGAATGACGATGAAAGTGTTTCTTTTTTGGGTCACTCTGCCTCGATGGGAGACAGCCAACGTGTTAAAAAAAATCTGAAATTTGACATTTTTCAAATATTCTGAACTTAAGAGAAATCAAAATATAAGATATTAGTTTCCTGTATTTACTTTTTGTTTGGTTGACTTGAGCTAGTTTGTAAGTTTTGGTGTGTTTTATATATACATGTATAGTGCAAGTACTGTGTATTTACCTACTTGTAATTACAAGAGTAGATCTAAGCTCTAAGCTAAGTTCATGTTATCTCATCTTTGATAATTATCACATTTTTTAAAACTTGTAGTTATGGCACTTACTCCACACCTCTGGTAACTCATTGTTCAACCTCTGTGTGCATTTGTATATTCAGGTTTTAATTTGTACATACAGTACAACATTTTTATTTACTTGTCCTGCAGATGATGATGAACAAATGTTCCCGACACCGCAGCAGGCATAACCTAGTAGTAAATACACCGGAAAATTTTTGGGACCTGCATTGGATTGATTAGTGTAAGACTATGATACACCAAATAATTACCTAGAATGGATTCCATTCCAGATTTGTGCCACTATTATTTTTATATTTTCTGGTGTTCTTTGAGTACTTGTTACTGTTATTCTTAGATGTGATTGTCCCTTTCTTTCTTTCTTTCTAGGCACAATAGAGCATTTTCAGTTTTCAATCTTTTATGACTAACTCATATTTATTACTCTGGGAGCATTTGCCTAGCATCTTTTTCTTTTTTTCTTCGTACATTGGTGCAGATACTACTAATGCACATTCAAATTTTGGTCAGATGTGTCAATTTTTTCTTGTAGCATTACACTTTTCACATATCAGAGTCATTTTGAAATTTACCTGTGTATTATATGAGTTTTTCACAAGTATATTTATGTGATGTAAGGGCAGTCTTTAGTCTTAATTATTGTTAGGTCCCACTCTGTCCAACCTAGTAGTTTTTAAATTTATATTAATGTGCTTGTTTGCTTTCTCCCCTTTCATTACGTGGCACTTATGGCACACATTAGATACGATCACCCAGCTTGCTCAATATACCCAAGTACACTTCAACCTCACTTCTTGATTACATTACATGTCAAATAAATGGTTTATGAATGAGGTGTTCAAGGAAAAAAAAAGTCCTCATTTTTGTACGTTTTCTTGGCTGTCAACAGACAAATTTTGGCGTGACATTGTAATGTGTCAATTTAGACAAGTGTTAAAACCGAGCCAGAAACAAACCTGACTGGACAGGTTTTTAGCGAGACAAATAACCATTGAGCCAGAACAAGGTGTTAGTGGTGAAAAAGACAAATGGAAATGAAAAGAAAATGAAAATGTTTATTTCCTTGCAAAGCTTACAATGTGTGGTTTGCATATTATAAAATATTCGGGTGAGATATAAGCGACTATTGGCAGAAAGGTGGGCTAGTGCAAAGATGAGTAGTGGGGGGGTTGAAGAGGGTTGGAATAGTTTTAAAAATGCAGTATTAGAATGTGGGGCAGAAGTTTGTGGTTATAGGAGGGTGGGGGCAGGAGGAAAGAGGAGTGATTGGTGGAATGATGAAGTAAAGGGTGTGATAAAAGAGAAAAAGGTAGCTTATGAGAGGTTTTTACAAAGCAGAAGTGTTATAAGAAGAGCAGAGTATATGGAGAGTAAAAGAAAGGTGAAGAGAGTGGTGAGAGAGTGCAAAAGGAGAGCAGATGAAAGAGTGGGAGAGGCACTGTCAAGAAATTTTAATGAAAATAAGAAAAAAATTTGGGAGTGAGTTAAACAAGTTAAGAAAGCCTAGGGAAAGTATGGATTTGTCAGTTAAAAAAAAGAGTGAGGGAGTTAGTAGATGGGAGAGGGAGGTATTAGGTAGATGGCGAGAATATTTTGAGGAACTTTTAAATGTTAAGGAAAGAAACGGAGGCAGTAATTTCATGCACTGGTCAGGGAGGTATACCATCTTTTAGGAGTGAAGGAGAGCAGAATGTAAGTGTGGGGGAGGTACGTGAGGCATTACGTAAAATGAAAAGGGGTTTTTAAAGCAGCTGGAACTGATGGGATCATGACAGAAATGTTAAAAGCAGGGGGGGGATATAGTGTTGGAGTGGTTGGTACTTTTGTTCAATAAATGTATGAAAGAGGGGAGGTACCTAGGGATTGGCGGGAGAGCATGTATAGTCCCTTTATATAAAGGGAAAGGGGACAAAAGAGACTGTAAAAATTATAGAGGAATAAGCTTATGAGTATACCAGGAAAAGTGTACGGTAGGGTTATAATGAAAGAATTAGAGGTAAGACAGAATGTAGGATTGCGGATGAGCAAGGAGGTTTCAGAGTGGGTAGGGGATGTGTAGATCAAGTGTTTACATTGAAGCATATATTTTGAACAGTATTAGATAAAGGTAGGGAAGTTTTTATTGCATTTATGGATTTAGAAAAGGCATATGATAGAGTGGATAGAGGAGCAATGTGGCATATGTTGCAAGTATATGGAATAGGTGGTAAGTTATTAAATGCTGTAAAGAGTTTTTTATGAGGATAGTGAGGCTCAGGTTAGGGTGTGTAGAAGAGAGGGAGACTATTTCCGGTTAAAAAGTAGGTCTTAGACAGGGATGTGTAATGTCACCCTGGTTGTTTAATATATTTTAGATGGGGTTGTAAAGGAAGTAAATGCTAGGGTGTTCGGGAGAGGGGTGGGATTAAATTTTGGGGAATCAAATTCAAAATGGGAATTGACACAGTTACTTTTTGCTGATGATACTGTGCTTATGGGAGATTCTAAAGAAAAATTGCAAAGGTTAGTGGATGAGTTTGGGAATGTGTGTAAAGGTAGAAAGCTGAAGGTGAACATAGAAAAGAGTAAGGTGATGAGGGTGTCAAATGATTTAGATAAAGAAGAATTGGATATCAAATTGGGGAGGAGGAGTATGGAAGAAGTGAATGTTTTCAGATACTTGGGAGTTGACGTGTCGGCGGATGGATTTATGAAGGATGAGGTTAATCATAGAATTGATGAGGGAAAAAAGGTGAGTGGTGCATTGAGGTATATGTGGAGTCAAAAAAAAGTTATCTATGGAGGCAAAGAAGGGATGTATGAAAGTATAGTAGTACCAACACTTTTATATGGATGTGAAGCTTGGGTGGTAAATGCAGCAGCGAGGAGACAGTTAGAGGCAGTGGAGATGTCCTGTTTAAGGGCAATGTGTGGTGTAAATATTATGCAGAAAATTCGGAGTGTGGAAATTAGGAGAAGGTGTGGAGTTAATAAAAGTATTAGTCAGAGGGCAGAAGAGGGGTTGTTGAGGTGGTTTGGTCATTTAGAGAGAATGGATCAAAGTAGAATGACATGGAAAGCATATAAATCTATAGGGGAAGGAAGGCGGGGTAGGGGTCGTCCTCGAAAGGGTTGGAGAGAGGGGGTAAAGGAGGTTTTGTGGGCGAGGGGCTTGGACTTCCAGCAAGCGTGCGTGAGCGTGTTAGATAGAAGTGAATGGAGACGAATGGCACTTGGGACCTGACGATCTGTTGGAGTGTGAGCAGGGTAATATTTAGTGAAGGGATTCAGGGAAACCGGTTATTTTCATATAGTCGGACTTGAGTCCTGGAAATGGGAAGTACAATGCCTGCACTTTAAAGGAGGGGTTTGGGATATTGGCAGTTTGGAGGGATATGTTGTGTATCTTTATATGTGTATGCTTCTAGACTGTTGTATTCTGAGCACCTCTGCAAAAACAGTGATAATGTGCGAGTGTGGTGAAAGTGTTGAATGATGATGAAAGTATTTTCTTTTTGGGGATTTTCTTTCTTTTTTGGGTCACCCTGCCTCGGTGGGAGACGGCCGACTTGTTGAAAAAAAAATAAATAAATAAATTACAAAGAAAGCCACTAACATGCCTAGGCATTTCGGGCAGACTAATTCATACTCTTTATTGGCACAGGTTATGGAGCAGTACATTTTAATATACATAATTGCATATTGATCTAAACGTTAGATAATTGAAGTGATTATGATTAATTAGACTGATAATAGTGAGGTAGTACAAAACATATAACAGTATTACAGTTAGTAAATTTAGTAATGGGAATGGTTTTATCTCAGCATGATACTCTGTTTCTATAAAAGGTCCTATATTGGCAGAGTATTTCAGACAAACTTAGGACTAACTTAAGATTAATTAGGCAATAACTATATTAATAATTTATATTTACAGTCATTTGGGTGAGTGTAAGTGTAAAATAGTTTGTGATACAAAGAAAGAGAATACATGTAAATGGTTTTCACATACAGTAGTTGGCTGATTATGGGATGTGTTAGTGAGATAACGTGTTTTTTAATAGTAGTTTTGAAAAGAGTGTTTGAGTATGCAGTTCTAGAGATTTTTGTGTCTAGTATTGTGTCTGTGGGTCCTGTTGCATCTATTGAGAAAGTTTTTAGTTCAGGGTTAGTATTAGACTTAATGGTTCTGTAAATGTAAGTTGCACACTAGTGGATGTGAATGATTTGTACAGAGAGTAAGTTTAGGTATTTGAAGAGTGGGGGAGTGTCTTGCATTGGATTGCATGATAATTCTTACTGCAGCTTTTTTTTTTTGGGTTATTGTTGGCTTTAGGTGGGTTGCTGCTGTTGATCCCCAGGCACAAATAGCATAGATGAAGTTGGGATAGATGAGTGAATAGTATAGTGTGAGTAGGGCTGATTGTGGTACATAGTAATCTATCTTTGAGAGGATCCCAACTGTTTTGGATATTTTTTTTTTTTGTTGTGTGTTGGATATGGGTGTTGATTTTCAAGTTGCTGTCAAGGTGCAGACCCAGAAATTTACCCTCATTATGTTTAGCAATGAGAGTGTTGTCAATTATAATGTTCAGTTGGGCATCACCTGTTCTGCTCCCAAATATAATGTAGAAAGTTTTGTTGATATTAAGTGGAAGTTTATTGGCAGTCATCCAGGTAGATATTTTTACTAGCTCTTCGTTAATACTTAGTGTGGAGTGAGGCAAGATTAGGAGATGACATAAGTCGTGTCATCAGCAAAGAGAATAGGTTTAAGTTGTTGTGATACATTAGGAACATCATTGATATATAAGAGGAAGAGCAGGGGGCCAAGGACACTTTCCTGTGGTACTCCAGTATCCAGTGGTCTTGTTGATGAGGTTGTGTCCTTAACAGAGACGTATTGATGACTGTTAGTAAGGCAGGATTTGAAATATGTAAGTTTCAAAAGGGGCCTTTTTATACCATAATGATCAAGTTTGGGGGAGTAAATTTCTGTGGTCTGCTGTATCAAAAGCTTTCCTTAGGTTGATAAAAAAGGGCCTAGTGGATATTCAATTTTTTCCCCGTGCTGTGTAAAAAAGGTCTAGGCAAATTTTTTTAACCCGCGTCCCTTTGTTTCTTTTTTTCTTTTCCTGGAAACCAAAATTTGGGAGGGGTTAGGTGCCTTTTTGCTGTTATGAAGGGGGATAATCTCTTGGGGCAAGAATTTCTTTTAAGTTTTCGATAACAAACCCCGGGTGGGGTTTGTTGTTTTACCAACCTACTACCACAGGATGGTAAATAAAATCCCTCCCGGGGGGGTTTTTTGTCTACCAACCTACACCACAGGTGGTATACCTCCCCGGGTGGGTGCTGTCTACCAACCTACTCCCCCAGGATGGTTTGTACCCTCCCGGGTGGTTGTTTCAAACCAAACCCATACCCAGGGGCGGTAAATACCTCCCTGGGTGGTTGTTTTCTACCAACCTACTACCACAGGATGGTAGTACCTCCCTGGGTGGTTGCTGTCTACCAACCTACTACCACAGGATGGTAGTACCTCCCTGGGTGGTTGTTGTCTACCAACCTACTACCACAGGACGTAGTACTCCCTGGGTGGTTGCTGTCTACCAACCTACTACCACAGGATGGTAGTACCTCCCTGGGTGGTTGTTGTCTACCAACCTACTACCACAGGATGGTAGTACCTCCCTGGGTGGTTGCTGTCTACCACCTCTACCACAGGATGGTAGTACCTCCCTGGTGTGTTGTCTACCAACCTACTACCACAGATGGTAGTACCCCTGGGTGGTTGCTGTCTACCAACCTACTACCACAGGATGGTAGTACCTCCCTGGGTGGTTGCTGTCTACCAACCTAATACCACAGGATAGTAGTACCTCCCTGGGTAGTTGCTGCCTACAAACCTACTACCACAGGATAGTAGTACCTCCTTGGGTGGTTGTTGTCTACCAACCTACTACCACAGGATGGTAGTACCTCTCTGGGTGGTTGCTGTCTACCAACCTGCTACCACAGGATGGTAGTACCTCCCTGGGTGGTTGTCCACCAACCTACTACCACAGGACGTAGTACCTCCTGGGTGGTTTGCTGTCGACCAAACCTACTACCACAGGTGTAGTACCTCCCTGGGGTAGTTGCTCTGCTACCAACCTATACCACAGGATAGTAGTACCTCCCTGGGTGTTGCTGCCTACCAAAACCTACTACCACAGGATGGTAGTACCTCCTTGGGTGGTGTTGTCTCAAAACCTACTACCACTAGGATGGTAGTACATCCCAGGGTGCTTGTGTCTACCAACCTACTACCATTGGATGGTAGAACCTCCCTGGGGGTTGTTGTCTACCAACCTATACCACAGGATGGTGTACCTCCCTGGTGTGGTTGCTGTCTTCCAACCTACTACCACAGGATTGGTAGTACTCCCTGGGTGGTTGCTGTCTACCACCTACTACCAAGGATAGTAGTACCTCCCTGGGTAGTTGCTGCCTTACCAACTACTACCACAGGATGGTGTACCTTCCTGGGGGGTTGGTGTCTACCACCTACTACCAACAGGATGGTAGTACCTCCCAAAAGTGGTTATGTCTACCAACCTACTACTACAGGATGGTAGTACCTCATGGGTGGTTGTTGTTCTATCAAACTAATCCACAGGATGGTAGGTAGTACCTCCCTGGGTGATTGCTGTTCTACCTACCCTTACTACCACAGGATGGTTAGTACCTCCCTGGGTGGTTGCTGTCTACCATCTTACTACTACAGGATGGTAGTTACCTCCTGGGTGGTTGCTGTCTACCACCCTACTACACAGGATTGTAGTACTCATGGGTAGGTTGACTACAAACTACTACCACAGGATGGTAGTTACCTCCCGGGTGGTTGTTGTCTCCCAACCTACTACCACAGGGCGGTTAGTACTCCTGGTGGTTGTTGTTACCAACCTACTACAACAGGATGGTAGTACCTCCCTCGGTGGTTTGCTGGCTTCCAACCTACTACCACAGGATGGTAGTACGTCCATCTGGTGGTTGTTGTCTACCAACTCTACTACAAACAGGATGGTAGTACCTCCCTGGGTGGTTGGTATCTTCAAACCTTACTACCACAGGATGGTAGTACCTCCCGGGGTCGTTGCTTTCTACCAAACCTACTACCACAGGACGGTTATTAACTCCTGGGTGGTTGTTGTCTACCAACCTACTACCACAGGAATTGGGTCGTACCTCCCTGGGTGGTGCTGTTCTACCAACCTACTACCACTGGGATGGTAGTACCTCCCCGGGTGGTTGTTGTTACCAACCTACTACCAAGGATTGGTTTGTACCTCCCTGAGTCGTTGCTGTCTACCAAACTACTACCACAGGACGGTAGTACTCCCTGGGTGGTTTGTTGTCTACAACCTACTACCACAGGATGTAGTCCTCCCTGGGTTGTTGCGTCTACCAGCCTATACCACAGGATGGTAGTACCTCGCTGGGGTGGTTGTTGTCTATCAAACCTTACTACCCAGGATGGTAGTACCTTGTGGGTGGTCCTGTCTACCAAACCTACTACCAAGGATGGTAGTAACATCCTGATGTGGTTTGCTGTCTACCATCCTACTACCCAGGATGGTAGCACCTCCCTGGGCGGTTGCTGTCTACCAACCTACTACCACAGAATGGTAGTACCTCCCTGGGTGGTTTTTGTCTACCAACCTACTACCACAGGACGGTAGTACCTCCCTGGGTTGTTGCTGTCTACCAACCTACTACCACAGGATGGTATTAGCTCCCTGGGTTGTTGCTGTCTACCAACTAACTACCACAAAACGGTAGTACGTCCCTATGTGGTTGTTGTCTTCCAACCTACTACCACAGGGTGGTAGTACCTTCCTGGGTGGTTGCTGTCTACCAACCTACTACCACAGGATGGTAGTACCTCCCTGGGTGGTTGCTGTCTACCAACCAACTACCACTGGACGGTAGTATGTCCTTGGGTGGTTGTTGTCTTCCAACCTACTACCACAGGATGGTAGTACCTCACTGGGTGGTTGCTGTCTACCAACTAACTACCACAAAACGGTAGTACGTCCCTATGTGGTTGTTGTCTTCCAACCTACTACCACAGGATGGTAGTACCTCACTGGGTGGTTGCTGTCTACCAACCTTCTACCACAGGACGGTAGTACCTCTTTGGGTGGTTGTTGTCTACCAACCTGCTACCACAGGACGGTAGTAACTCCCTGGGTTGTTGTTGTCTACCAACCTACTACCACAGGATGGTTGTACCTCTCTGGGTGGTTGCTGTCTACCAACCTACTACCAGAGGATGGTAGTACCTCCCTGGGTGGTTGGTATCTACCAACCTAACACCACAGGTTGGTAGTTACCTCACTGGGTGGTTGCTGTCTACCAACAAATACACGGACGGTGGTATGTCCTTGGGTGGTTGTTGTCTATTTTCCAACCTACTACCGACAGATGGATGGTAGTACTCATGGGTGGTGCTGTCTACATACTAACTACCCAAAAGGTAGTACGTCCCTATGTGGTTGTTGTCTTTCCAAACCTACTACCCAGGATGGTAGTTATCACTGGCGTGGTTGCTGTTACCAACCTTTCTGTAGCCACAGGAGGTAGTATCTTGGGTGGTTTGTTGTTACACCTGCTACCACAGGTCGGTAGTAATTCCCTGGTCGTGGTTGTTGTCTACCAACCTTACTACCACAGGTGTTGTCCCCCCTGGGTGGTTGATGTTCTACCAACCTACTACCAGAGGATGGTTGTACCTCCTGGGTGGTTGGTATCTACCAAACTAACACCAAGGATGGTAGTACCTCCTGGTGTGGTTGCTGGTCTTCCAACCTATGCCACAACGACGGTTCGTACCTCCCTGGGTGGTTGTTGTCTACCTACCTGACTACCACAGGATGGAAGTACCTCCTGGGTGGTTGCTGTCTACCTAACCTAACTAACACAGGATGGTAGTACCTCCCTGGGTGGTTGCTGTATACAACCTATACCAAGGATTAGTAGTACCTCCCTAGGGTAGGTGCTGCCTACCAACCTAATACACAGGATGGTTAAGTACCTCTGGGTGGTTGACTACCCACATACTACCACAGGATTGGTAGTACCTCCCTGGGTGGTTGTTGTCTACCAACCTACTACCACAGGACGGTAGTGCCTCCCTGGGTAGTTGCTGTCTACCAATCTTCTACCACAGGATGGTAGTACCTCTCTGGGTGGTTGCTGTCTACCAACCTACTACCACAGGATGGTAGTACCTCCCTGGGTGGGTACTGTCTACCAACCTACTACCACAGGATGGTAGTACCTTCCTGGGTGGGTACTGTCTACCAACCTACTACTACAGGACAGTAGTACCTCCCTGGGGGGTTGTCTACCAATCTACTACCACAAGATTGTAGATAAGATAAGATTTCGTTCGGATTTTTAACCCCGGAGGGTTAGCCACCCAGGATAACCCAAGAAAGTCAGTGCGTCATCGAGGACTGTCTAACTTATTTCCATTGGGGTCCTTAATCTTGTCCCCCAGGATGCGACCCACACCAGTCGACTAACACCCAGGTACCTATTTGCTGCTAGGTGAACAGGACAACAGGTGTAAGGAAACGTGTCGAATGTTTCCACCCGCCGGGAATCGAACCCGGGCCCTCCGTGTGTGAAGCGGGAGCTTTAGCTACCAGGCCACCGGGCCACTTACCACCAGGCCACCTCACTGGGTGGTTGCTGTCTACCAACCAACTACCACAGGATGGTAGTACCTCCCTGGGTGGTTGCTGTCTACCAACCAACTACCACAGGATGGTAGTACCTCACTGGGTGGTTGCTGTCTACCAACCAACTACCACAGGATGGTAGTACCTCCCTGGGTGGTTGTTGTCTACCAACCTACTACCACAGGATGGAGGATGGTAGTTCCTCCCTGGGGGGTACTGTCTACCAACCTACTACTACAGGACGGTAGTACCTCCCTGGGGGGTTGTCTACCAACCTACTACCACAGGATTTTAGTACCTCACTGGGAGGTTGTTGTCTACCAACCAACTACCACAGGATGGTAGTACCTCCCTGGGTGGTTGTTGTCTACCAACCTACTACCACAGCATGGTAGTACCTCCCTGGGAGGTTGTTGTCTACCAACCTACTACCACAGGATGGTAGTACCTCCCTGGGTGGTTGCTCTCTACCAACCTTCTACCAAAGGACGGTAGTACCTCCCTGGGTGGTTGTTGTCTACCTACCTACTACCACAGGACGGTAGTACCTCCCTGGGTGGTTGTCTACCAACCTACTACCAGAGGATGGTAGTGCCTCCCTGGGTAGTTGCTGTCTACCAACCTTCTACCACAGGATGGTAGTACCTCCCTGGGTGGTTGCTGTCTACCAACCTTCTACCACAGGACGGTAGTACCTCTTTGGGTGGTTGTTGTCTACCAACCTGCTACCACAGGATGGTAGTACCTCCCTGGGTGGTTGTTGTCTACCAACCTACTACCACAGGATGGTTGTACCTCCCTGGGTGGTTGCTGTCTACCAACCTACTACCAGAGGATGGTAGTACCTCCCTGGGTGGTTGGTATCTACCAACCTAACACCACAGGATGGTAGTACCTCCCTGGGTGGTTGCTGTCTACCAACCTATTACCACGGGACGGTAGTACCTCGCTGGGTGGTTGTTGTCTACCAACCTACTACCACAGGATGGTAGTACTACTGGGGGGCTGTGTCTACCCAAACTACTACCACAGGTGGGGGGGGAAAAACGGTAGTACTCCCTGGGCGGTTGCTGTCTACCAACTACTACCACAGGATGTAGTTACCTGCCTGGGTGGTTGCTGTCTACCAACCTACTTCCACAGGATGGTAGTACCTCCCTGGGTGGTTGCTGTCTACCAACCTACTACCAAAGGACGGTAGTACCTCTCTGGGTGGTTGCTGTCTACCAACCTACTACCAAAGGACGGTAGTACCTCTCTGGGTGGTTGCTGTCTACCAACCTACTACCACAGGATGGTAGTACCTCCCTGGGTGGTTGCTGTCTACCATACTATACCAAAGGAGGTAGTACCTCTCTGGGTGGGTTGCTGTCTACCAACTACTTACCAAAGGACGGTAGTTCCCTCTGGGTGGTTGTTGTCTACCAACTCCCCCCACTACCACAGGATGGTAGTACAAGACACACTAATGTCTTATAAGACACACTACAGTCTTACAAGACACACTACAGTCTTACAAGACACACTACAGTCTTACAAGACACACTACAGTCTTACAAGACACACTACAGTCTTACAAGACACACTACACGTTCTTACAGACACCACTACAGTCTTACAAGACACACTACTGTCTTTACCAAGACCCACACTACAGTCTTACAAGACACATACCGTCTTACAAGAACACTACAGTCTTAAAGACACACTCAGTCTTACAAGACACACTACAGTCTTACAAGACACTTACAGTCTTACAAGGACACACTTACATCTTACAGAACACTACAGTTTACAAGACACACTACAGTTTACAAGACACACTAGAGTTTACAAGACACATACAGTTCTTAAAGACACACTACAGTTTACAAGACACACTAAGTTTACAAGGACACACTACAGTATTACAAGGACACACTACAGTCTTAAAAGACACACTACAGTCTTACAAGACACACACTGTCTTAACAAGACACACTACAGTCTTACAGACACAACTACTGTCTTACAAGAACCAAAACAGTCTTACAAAGCACACTACAGTCTTACCAAGAACATTACCGTCTTACATGGACACAGTTCTGTCTTACAGGACAAGTACAGTCTTACAAGGACACACACTAGCCTTACAAGACACACTACAGTCTTAAAGACACACTACAGTCTTACAAGACACACTACTGTCTTATAAGACACATACAGTCTTACAAGCACCAAACTACAGCTTACAAGAACACTACAGTCTTAAGGACAAACTACAGTCTTACAAGACACACTTACAGTCTTTACAAGACCTACAGCCTTACAAGACACACTACAGGTCTTACAAGACACACTACTGTCTTATAAGACACAAATACAGTCTTAGAAAAACACCACTACAGTCTTCAAGACCACACTACAGTCTTACAAGACACAACTCCAGTCTTACAAGACACATACAGTCTTACAAGGACCACTACAACTTACAGACCACTGCAGTCTTACAAGACACATACAGTTTTACAGCACACCTACGTCTTATTAAGACACACTTGCAGTCTTGCACGACACACTACAGTTACAGACACATACAGTCTTCAAGACACACTACAGTCTTACAAGACACACTCTAGTCCTTTCCAAGAACACTACAGTTTACAAGACACACTGTAGTCTTACATGGTATTAAAAACAACAGTCTTTACAAGGACAAACTGTCGTCTTCAAGACACACTACTGTCTTACAAGACACACTGCAGTCCTTAAAGAACACACTACAGTCTTACAAGACAAACTACAGGCATTACAAGACCACATACAGTTTATAAGGGCAACTACAGTTTACAAGACACACCTACAGTCTCTACACAGACCACACTCAGTCTTACAAGAACACACTACAGTCTTACCAAGACACACTACAGAAAAAAAAACTCTTACAAGACACACTCTGTAATTACAAGACACAAACTACGGAGTCTTACAAGACACACTACAGTCTTACATGGACCACACTCAGTCTTACAAGAACACTCTAGTCTTACAAGAAATCAGGCTGCAAGACCACTGCAGTCTTACAAGACACAACTACTGTCTTACAAGACACTACAGTTTACATGAACATACAGTCTTACAAGGGGACACACTGCAGTCTTACAAGACACACTGCAGTCTTACAAGGAGACACACTACAGTTTACAAGGAACACTACAGTCTTACAAGACAACTGCAGTCTTACAAGACACACTACAGTCTTACAAGACCCACTACAGTATTAAGACACACTGCAGTCTTACAAGACACATACAGTCTTACAGACACCCTGCAGTCTACAAGACACACTACAGTCTTACAAGACACACTGCAGTTTACAAGACACCACTGTAGTCTTACAAGACACACTGCAGTCGTACAGACACATACAGTCTTACAAGGAACACTACAGTCTTACAAGAAACACTCAGTCTTACAAGATACACTACAGTCTTACAAGACACATTACAGTTTACAAGTTACCAACTACAGTCCTTACAAAGGACACACTACAAGTTCTTACAAGCCACACTACAGTCTACAAGACTTATACAGTCTTACAAGGACACACTTACAGTATTACAAGATTCAATACAGTCTACAAGACAACTACGTCTACTCAAGACAACTTCAGTCTTACAAGAACACACTTACAGTCTTAAAGAACAGTTAGTCTTACAAGACACACTACAGTCTTACTAGACACACTACAGTTTACAAGACACACTGCAGTTTACAAGACCACACTACAGTCTTTACAAGACACACTGCAGTTTACAGACCACTACAGTCTTCAAGACACACTGCAGTCTTACAAGACACACTACTGTCTTACAAGACACACTGCAGTTTTACAGACACACTGTAGTCTTACAAGACCACACTGAGTCGTACAAGACAAATACGTCTTATCAAGACACATTACAGTCTTACAAGACCACTACAGACTTACAAAGATAATACATTCTACAAGAAACACTACGGTCTCAAGACTCACTGCACTCTTACAGACACACTACAGTCTTATAAGACACACTACTGTCTTAAAGACACACTACAGTTTACAAGACCACCTCTACAGTCTTACAACACGCCTCTACAGTCTTACAAGACAAAGTTAGGTCTTACAAGGGACACCAACTACAGTCATACAAAGACACACTCTAGTCTTACAAGGGACAACTCTAGCTTACAAGACACACTACTTGTCTTATAGACAAACTAGGTGATTGCAAGACACACTACAGTCTTACAAGACAACATACAGTTTCCAAGACACACTACAGTCTTACAAGACACACTTACAAGTCTTACAGACACACTACAGTCTTACAAGGCACACTACGTCTACTAGACACACTCTGTTCACTAGCCCACTACTGTCTCACTAGACACACTACAGTCTTGCAGACACATACAGTTACAATGACACACTACAGTCTTACAAGAACATACAGTTTACAAGGACATACTACAGTTTACAGACACACTACGTTACAGAACACTCTTGTCTTACAAGACACATCAAGTCTTACAAAACTACTACAGTTTTCCAAGACACACTAAGACTTACAAGACACATTGGTTTTCCAAGACAACTCTGGTCTTTCACGGACACACTCAGTTCTTACAAGACACACTACAGTCTTTTCAAGAAACACTACAGTCTTACAGACAACTACAGTCTTTTAGACACATACAGTTCTACAAGGACACATACAATCTTTACAAGACATTACTTAGTCATACAAGACGCATGAGTCTTACAAGACACATACAGTCTTACAAGACACAGTCTAGTCTTTCAATAACACACTAGTCTTACAAGGAACTAAGTCTTACTCGACACATACAGTCTTTACAAGACACATACAGTTTAAAGACATATCAGTTACACGCCACACTTCTATTCCCCCTTCCACAATACAGTCAAACAATCACAACAACCATTTTAATAACAGCATACATACACAGTCGCTATTTCTAAACACGTCCCCCACAACCGTTTACAAATACACACTCCAACACCCCCCTTATTCTTCCACGTACCTCACTACCGATCCATTCCCCAAGCACAACAACAGACTCTTTATCTCGCCTCAACTACCCTTACCCATTTACTTTAATTGACACACTAATGTCTCATAGACACAATACAGCTCTTACAAGACACACTGCAGATATTACAAGACCACTACAGTCTTACAAGACACACTTCAGTCTTACAAGACACTACTACAGTCTTACAAGACACATACGTTGCTTACAAGACTCACTACAGTCTTACTAGACCAACACTACTGTCTCACTAGACACACTACAGTCTTACAAGACACTACTGCAGTCTTACAAGACCACACTATTGGTCTTAAGGACACACTGCATTCTTACAAGACACTATAGTCTTAACAGGACACACTACAGTCTTACAAGGACACCACTGCAGTTCTTACATTAACTCATACAGTCTTACAAGACACACTACAGTCTTACAAGACACACTACCAGTCTTACAATGAACACATTGCAGTCTTGCAAGACACACTACAGTCTTGCAAGACACACTGCAGTTACATGACACACGCGCTGTCTTACAAGACACATACAGTCTTACAATACACACTGACAGTCTTAACGACACACTACAGTTTTACAAGACACACTTCAGTCTTACAAGACACACTGCTGTCTTGCAAGACAAACTACAATCTTTCAGACACCCACTACAGTACTTACATGGACACTCTACAGTCGTACAAGACACACTACAGTCTTACATGACACACTACAGTCTATACAAGTCCTAATCTCCAGTTATCTAAGATAGACACATACAGTCTTACAAGACACCTCATTGTTTACCAGACAACTACAGTTCTTACTAGACACACTGAAGTTTACTAGCACACTACGGTCTTACTAGACACCACTACAGTAGTACAAGACACACTGCAGTCTTACAAGAGAAATACAGTCTTACAAGACAATACCGTCTTACAAGACACACTACAGTCTTACAAGACACATACAGTCTACAAAGACACCACTACAGTCTTACAAGACACACTATAGTCTTACAAGACACACTACAGTCTTACAGACACACTACAGTCGTACTGGACACCACTAAGGCTTACAAGGCACACTACATCTTACAAAGACACACTACAGTCTTACAAGACACACTACAGCCTTACAAGACACACTACAGTCGTACTAGACACACTACTGTCTGACAAGGAACACTACAGTCTATAAGACACATTACTGTCTTACAAGACACACTACAGTCTTACGAGTCCACACTACGTCTTACAAGACACACTCTGTCTTAAAGACACACTACAGTCTTACAAGGACACATACAGTCTTACAAGATACACTACGTCTTTCAAGACAGGCTACAGGTCTTACAGACAGACTACGTCTTACAAAGACAACTACAGTCTTTCAAGAACACTACAGTTTACAAGGACTCACTACTCTCTTACAAGACACACTACAGCTTACAAGACACACTACAGTCTTACAAGACCGCACTGCAGTTTTACAAGACACACTACAGTCTTACATGGACACATCTACAGTCTTAACAAGGACACACTGCAGTCTTCAAGACACACTGTAGTCTTACATGACACACTACTGTCTTAAAGTCACACTGCAGTCTTACACGAACACCCAGTTTATAAGACAATACAGTCTTACAAGACACAACTACAGTCTTACAAGACACACTACAGTCTTACAAGACATACTACAGTCGTACAAGACACACTACAGTCTTACAAGACACACTACCGTCTTACAAGACGCACTGCAGTCTTACAAGACACACTACAGTCTTACAAGACACACTACAGTCTTACAAGACACACTACAGTCTTACAAGACACCATACAGTCTTACAAGACACACTACAGTCTTACAAGACACACTACAGTCTTACAAGACACACTACAGTCTTTCAAGACAGACTACAGTCTTACAAGACAGACTACAGTCTTACAAGACACACTACAGTCTTACAAGACACACTACAGTCTTACAGACCACTCTCCTGTCTTACAAGACACACTACAGTCTTACAAGACACACTACAGTCTTACAAGACGCACTGCACGCACTGCAGTCTTACAAGACACACTACAGTCTTACAAGACACACTACAGTCTTACAAGACACACTGCAGTCTTACAAGACACACTACAGTCTTACAAGACCACTCTAGTCTTACAAGACACACTACAGTCTTCCAGACACCATACAGTTTCTTACATGACACACTACAGGCTTACAAGGACACACTGCAGTCTTACAAAGACACACTACAGCCTTACACGACACACTACAGTCTTAAAGACACACTACTTGTCTTACAAGGACACACTACAGTCTTATAAGACAACACTACTGTTTACAAGACACATACAGTCTTACAAGACACACTCAAGTCTTACAGACACATACAGTCTTACAAGACACACTCAGTCTTACAAGACACACTACAGTCTTACAAGACACACTTACAGTCTTTCAAGACAGCTACGTCTTACAAGGACAGACTCAAGTCTTACAAGGACACACTACAGTCTTACAAGACAACTACAGTTTTAAAGACACACTACTGTCTTACAAGACACACTACAGTTTACAAAGGACACAATACGTCTTTCAGACGCACTGCAGTCTTAAAGACACACTACAGTCTTACAGACACACTACAGTTTACAAGACACACTGCAGTTTACAAGACACACTGTGTCTTACAAGAACACTACAGTCTACAAGACACACTGCAGTCTTACCAAGACACAATACAGTTTATAGGACTCCACTACAGTCTTTACAAGGACCACATACAGTCTTACAAGGGACACACTACCGTCTTTACAAGACGCACTGAGTTTAAAGACACACTAAGTCTTAAAGACACCCTACAGTCTTACAAGACACACTACAGGTCTTACAAGACACACTACGTCTTACAAGACACTCTACAATCTTACAAGACACACTACAGTTTACAAGACCCCACTACAGTCTTTCAAGACTGACTACAGTCTTACAAGACAGACTACAGTCTTACAAGACACACTACAGTCTTACAAGACACACTACTGTCTTACAAGACCTCTACAGTCTTAACAAGACACTCTACAGTTCTTACAAGACACACTACGTCTTACAAGAGGCACTGACGCACTGCAGTCTTACAAGACAAACTACGTCTTACAAGACCACTACAGTTGTGAGAGTGTGTGTGTATGATAGTGTGTGTGTTACAAGAACACATGTAGTCTTTCAAGACACACTGCAGTCTTACAAGCTTACAAGACACACTACAGTCTTTAAGACACACTACAGTCTACAAGACACACTACAGTCTTACAAGACACACTACAGTCTTACAAGACACACTACCAGTCTTACCAGACACATACAGTCTTACAGGACACCACTACAGTCTAACAAGGACACACTACAGTCTTACAAGACACCTACAGTCTTACAGACACGCTTACAGTTTACAAGACACACTACAGTCTTACAAGACACACTACAGTCTTACAAGACACACTACAGTCTTACAGACACACTATCAGCTTACAAGACACAATACAGTCTTACAAGACACCTACAGTCTTACAGACTCACTACTGTCTTTACAAGACAATTACAGTCTTACAAGACACACTACAGTCTTTCCAAGACAGGACTACAGGTCTTACAACACAATACAGTCTTACAAGCACAATACGTTTAGAAGGACACACTTACGTATTACAAGACGCACTGCAGTCTTACATAGGACACACTTCAGTCTTACAAGACACACTACTGTCTTACAAGACACACTACAGTCTTACAAGACACACTACAGTCTTACAAGACACCCTACAGTCTTACAAGACACACTACAGTCTTACAAGACACCCTACAGTCTACAAGTCACATACAGTCTTATGTACAAGACGCACTGCAGTCTTACAAGGACACACTATGTCTTACAAGACACACTACAGTTCTTAAA
The DNA here is from genome assembly GCF_026875155.1 of Cherax quadricarinatus. Lineage (NCBI taxonomy): Eukaryota > Metazoa > Arthropoda > Malacostraca > Decapoda > Parastacidae > Cherax > Cherax quadricarinatus. The sequence goes on from NW_026467303.1 coordinate 89,010, forward strand.
GAACCTACATGTCTTACAAGACGTTACAAGACCCACTACAGTCTTTACAAGACACCCTACAGTCTTCCTTGTATAAACAATCCCAGGGCCTTTTTTAATAACCTCCCCTGGCTCCTGCATACCCTCCCCAGGCCCCGTATATCGTCTCCAGGCTGATAGTAACCTCCCAAGGCTCCTAATAACCTTCCCAGGCTGTTAATAACCTCCACACGCCACTAAATACTTCCCCAGCTTGTACATAACCTCCCCAGGCCCCTAATAACCTCTCCAAGCCCTGTATAACCTCCCAAGGCCCCTAATAACCTTCCCAAACTGCAGAGAACCTCACCAAGCCCCAAATAACCTCCAAAGGCTCTCATACCCTCCCTTGTCCCTTGATAATCTCCCCAGGCCCTGTATAAGCTTCCCAGAACCTGCATAACCTACTCAGGCCCCGTATGTTGTCCACAGGCTCCTAATAACCTCCGGAGGCCCCTAATAACCTCCCATTACCCTTAATAACCTCCCCAAGCACTTGATAATCTCCCCAAGCCTTGCATAAGCTCCCCAGGCCCTGCATAAATTCCTCCGGCCCCGTATGTCGTCCCAAAGCTCCTAATAACCTCCCAAGGCAAACTGAATAGCCTCCAGGCCACTAATAACCTTCCTCAGGCTGTTGGCCTATCCTCCCACGCCCCTAATACCTTCCTGACCTAATGACTTCCCCAGGCCGGCATAACCTTCCGAGGCGCGCCAAAATGCTCAGGCCCCCTATTAAACTCCCAGGCACCTAATACCTCCCCAGGACACTTTTAATCTCAACGGCCCTGCATGCAGCTCACCAGGCCTGCATTCCCTCACCAGGCAAAGTATATCGTACATAGGCACCTGTTAACCTCCCCAGGCCCATAATAACCTCTCCAGCTCCCTAATAACCTCCCCAGGCCCCTAATTACGTCCCCAGGTCCTGCTTAACCTTTCCAGGCCCCTGATAACTCCCCAGGCTGAATAACCTACTGAGGCCAAAAAAACCTCCTTATGCCCCTAATAACGTTCACATGCCCCTAATAACCTCCCCAGGCTCCTAATAACCTCCCCCACGCTCCTAATAACCTCCCCAGATAGCGCATAACCTCTCCAGGCCTATAATAAGCTCCCAAGGCACCTAGTAACCCTCTAGGCCCCAAATAACCCGTCATTGCCCCTAATAACCTCCCCAGGCCCTTGATAATCTCCCCAAGCCTTGTATAAGCTACCCAGGCCCTGCATACCCTCCCCAGGCCCCTAATAACCTCTTTAGGCCCTTAATAACCTCCTAAGGAACCGTATAACCTCTCCAGGCCTCTAATAACTTTCCCAGGTCTCATTTAAGTTCTCCAGGCCTCTAATAACCTCCCAATGCTCTGAATAACCTCCTAAGGCTGATAATAACCTTCCCAGGCCCCTAATAACCTCCCCAGGCCCCTAATAACCTCCCCAGGCCTCTAGTAACCTCCCAAGCTCTTAATAACCTCACCACGCCCCTAATAACCTCCACAAGCACTGTATAAGCTCTCCAGGCCCCTAATAACCTCCAGAGGTCCCTAATAATCTCCCTAGGCTGCACATAACCTCGCCAAACCCGAAATAAAATCAACAGGCCCCTAATAAAATCCCCAGGCTCCTAATAACCTCTCCAGGCTCCTAATAGCCTACCCACGCTTCTAATAACCTCCCCAAGGTAGCAAATAACCTCCCCAGGCCCCTAATAAGCTCTTCAGCCCCTGTATAATTTTCCGAGGGGCCTAATAACCTCCCCTGGCGCCTAATAACCTCCCTAGACTGCACATAACCTCCCCAGGCCCCTAATAACCACCCCATACCCTTAATAACCTCGCCAGGCATTTGATAATCTTCCCAGGCCCTGCGTAAGCTCCCCAGGCCCTGCATAATCTTTTCAGGCCCAGTTTATCGTCCCCAGGCTCCTAATAACCTCCCAAAGCCCCTAATAATCTCCCCAGGACCCTAATACACTTTCCAGGGGACTAATAACCTCCCCAGGCCCCTAATAACATCCCCAGGCCCCTAGTAACCTCCCCAGGCTCTTAATAATTTCCCAACGTCCCTAATAACCTCCCCAGGCCTCTAATAACCTCCCTAGGCCGCACATAACCTCCCCAGACCCGTAATAAAATCCCCAGGCTCCTAATAAAATCCCAAGGCCCCTAATAACCTCCCCAGATCCTTGAAAATCTCCCTAGGCCCTGTATAAGCTTCCCAGGCCCTGCATAACCTCCTCAGGCCCCGTATATCGTATCCAGGCTCCTAGTGACCTCACTAGACCTCTAATAATAACGTCCCCGGGCTTTTAATAACCTCCCCTGTCGCCTAACAACCTCTCTAGACTACACATAACCTCCCCAGGCCCCTAATAACCACCCCAGGCCCTTAATAACCTACCCAGGCATTTGATAATCTCCCAAGGCTTTATGTAAGCTCTCAAAGGGGCCGTCGGGCAAAATCTGTAACTCCGTTGTTTACTGTCCGATTTTCTCCAGTTTTGGTACACAAGACAAAGTCGTTTCACTCTTTCTTAAAAATATTTATCAAAAATATACCTCAAACAACAACTGAGAAATGACTGATTTACTGAAAAATGCCATAGTGTTAAACTTTTCTCCTATATGGGACTACGTGAGGTTGTTTGGACACTTGGTGCCGAGAGAACAATGCTTATTCTTATTTTCTGTGATTACTTTTCTTTAAATGAACGTTTCTTTATTTCACAAAAAAATAAAGTTTGTTAGTTTCTGGAATATTGCAAAAACATCTGCCCATTACTCCCACATAACTCCCAAAGTATTTGGAATATTTCCAAAATTTGGTCACAGACAAAAAGAGAAATCATTATTCTACAACTTTTGTGAGTATTATATTCCATTTAATTCAGTAATAAAGGGAGAAAGTTTAACAATTGTTGAATAAGTTACTTCCGAGATATCGGCCGGGAGCGCCGGCCGGCCCCCGTCTCCAAAAAAAAAAAAAATTTCGCGAAAATCGCGTTTGTTTGGGTGTATTTCTTAGTAAACTGATGTTCTAGTGCAGTTATCCTCTAAACACCGTTTTCTCTTACTCGGAGACGACAGGGTGACCAGTTACACTTTTATATCGAAATATTCCCGATAATCTCTGGGCCATATTATGGCCTATTTTATTCAGTCTAGAGTATATAACATGTTTGTATGTTATTTAGAGTGTTTATTATATCATATTAGATCAATTCTGATAGACAAATAAGTCGTAGAGTTGATATATAAGCGTAATAATGGGTGATTCCTGGCTGGCACCTCGGGAGCGGGAACACTGCCGACCATTCCATCTGGTTCCCAGCTGTCTCTCAGTCTGCGGATAAGTCCCACCTACTGTTTTATGATGCCAAATAGTCAGTTATTATATTAGAAAGAATAATGCAAGAAAAGGCGATAAAAAACAAGAAAATACCTCCAAAAAATATATAGGCCGTGAGCAGACTCGGTACCAACATCGCCGTCACCATACCTGATATAAATGACTATAATTTCTTGTAGAAACGTCGTAGAACATTCATTCTGGTACCATTGTGTTGCCAAAGAGTTGAGATATTTTTCAGTATATATAACTCAATTTCCATATTTTTTTCGATTTTTGGGTGAGCGCGCGCGGAAATTTGCCCTACAGCCCCCTCAAGGCCCTGCATAACCCTCTCAGGCCCTGTTTATCGTCCCCAGGCTCCTAATAACCTCCCCAAGGCCCCTAATAACCTCCCCAGGCCTTTAGTAACCTCTCCAAGAACTGTATAGGCTCCCAAGGGCCCTAATAACCTCCCCAGACTGCGGAGAACCTATCAAAGCCCCAAATAACTTCCAAAGGCCCCTAATAACCTCCCCATGCCCTTAATAACTTCCCCAGGCTGTGCATAACCTCCAAAGGCCTCTAATAACCTCCCAAGGCACATAATAACCTTCCCAGGCCACTGATAATCTCAACAGGCCCTGTATAAGCTCCCCAGGCCTCGCATAACCTCCCCAGCCCCAGTATATCGTACCCAGGCAACTATTAACCTCCCCAGGCCCATAATCTCTTCAGAGCCTTAATAACCTCCCCAGGTCCCATATGACCTTCCCAGCTCCCTAATAACCTTCCCAGGCCCCTAATAACATCCCCAGGTCGCGCTTAACCTCTCCAGGCCTCTAATAACCTACCAAGACCCTGAATAACTTCCCGATGCCATGAATAACCTCCTTATGCCCCTAATAACGTCCCCATGCCCCTAATAACCTCCCCAGGCTCCTTATAACCTCCCCACACTCCTAGTAACTTCCCAAGGTAGCGCATAACCTTCCCAGGCTCCTAATAAGCTCCCCAATCCTTGTATAAGCTGCCCAGGCAACTAGTAACCTCCCCTGGCCCTTAATAACCTCCCATGGCCCATAATAACCTCACCAAGCCCTTCATAATCTCCCCAAGCCCTTCATAATCTCTCCAAGCCTTGTTTAAGCTCCCCAGGCCCTGCATAAATTCCTCCGGCCCCGTACATCGTCCCAAGGCTACTAATAACCTCCCTAGATAAGATAAGATAAGATAAGATAAGATTTCGTTCGTATTTTTAACCCCGGAGGGTTAGCCACCCAGGATAACCCAAGAAAGTCAGTGCGTCATCGAGGACTGTCTAACTTATTTCCATTGGGGTCCTTAATCTTGTCCCCCAGGATGCGACCCACACCAGTCGACTAACACCCAGGTACCTATTTGCTGCTAGGTGAACAGGACAACAGGTGTAAGGAAACGTGTCGAAATGTTTCCACCCGCAGGGAATCGAACCCGGGCCCTCCGTGTGTGAAGCGGGAGCTTTAGCCACCAGGCCACCGGGCCACCAAGGCCCCTAATATTCTCCTCAGGCTGTGCATATATTCCCCACGCTCCTAATAACCTTCCCAGACTCCTAATAATTTCCCCAGGTCGCGCATAACCTCCCCAGGACGCGCAAAACTCCCAAGACCCCTAATAACCTCCCCAGGCACCTAATAACCTCCCCAGGCCACTGATAATCTCAACAGGCCCTGTATAAGCTCCCCAGGCCTTGCATAACCTCCCCAGGCACAGTATATGGTACCCAGGCACCTGTTAACCTCCCCAGGCCAATAATAACCTCTACAGCTCCCGTATAACCTCCCCAGGTCCCGTATAACCTCCCCAGCTCTCTAATAACCTACCCAGGCCCCTAATAACATCTGCAAGTCCTGCTTAATCTCTCAAGACCCCTGATAATCTCCCCATGCCCCTAATAACCTCCCCAGGTTCCTAATAGCCTCCCCACGCTCTTAATAACCTCCTCAGGCACCTAGTAACCTCCCCAGGCCCCTAATAACTTCCCATGTCCCTTATTAACCTCCCCAGGCCCTTAATAATCTCTTCAAGCCTTGTATAAGCTCCCCAGGCCCTGCCGATCCTCCCCAGGCACCGTATATCGTCCCCAGGCTCATAGTAACCTCCCCAGGCCCCTAATAACCTCTTTAGGCCATTAATAACCTCCTAAGGAACCGTATAACCTCCCCAGTCCCCTAGTAACCTCCCCAGGCCTCTAATAACTTTCCCATGTCCATTTAAGCTCTCCAGGCCCCTAATAACCTCCCAGGGCTCTGAATAACCTTCTGAGGCTGTTAATAACCTCCTCATATCCCTAATAACCTCCCAGCCCCCTAATAACCTCCCCAGGCCCCTAGTAACCTCCCCAGGCTCTTAATAACCTCTCCACGCCCCTAATAACCTTCCCAAGCGCCTAATAACCTCCCCAAGCACTGTATAAGCTCTCCAGGCACCTAATAACCTCTTTACGCCGCACATAACCTTCCCTGACCCGTAATAAAATCCCCAGGCCCCTAATAACCTCCTCAGGCCTCTAATAAAATCCCCAGGCCCCTAATAACCTCTCCAGGCCCTTGAAAATCTCCCTAGGCCCTGTATAAGCTTCCCAGGCCCTGTGTAACCTCAGGCCCGGTATATCGTCCCTAGGCTCCTAGTAACCTCACTAGGCCCCTAATAACGTCCCCAGGCTTTTAATAACCTTCCCAGGCCGTGTATAACCTTTGCAGGCCCCTAATAACCTTCCCAGGCCCCTAATAACCTCCCCTCTCCGTGTATAACACTCCCAGGCCTTTAATAACCTCCCCTGGCTCCTGCATACCCTCCCCAGGCCCCGTATATCGTCCCCAGGCTGATAGTAACCTCCCAAGGCCCCTAATAACCTTCCCAGGCTGCTAATAACCTCCACACGCCACTAAATAGTTCCCCAGCTTGTACATAACCTCCCCAGGCCCCTAATAACCTCCCATTACCCTTAATAACCTCCCCAAGCACTTGATAATCTCCCCAAGCCTTGCATAAGCTCCCCAGGCAATGCATAAATTCCTCCGGCCACATATGTCGTCCCAAGGCTCCTAATAACCTCCAAAGGCAACTGATAGCCTCCCAAGGCCCCTAATAACCTCCTCAGGCTGTGCATATCCTCCCCACGCCCCTAATAACCTTCCCAGACCCCTAATAACTTCCCCAGGCCGCGCATAACCTTCCCAGGCCGCGCAAAATTCCTCAGGCCCCCTAATAACCTCCCAGGCACCTAATAACCTCCCCAGGACACTGATAATCTCAACAGGCCCTGCATGAGCTCCCCAGGCCCTGCATACCCTCACCAGGCAAAGTATATCGTACACAGGCACCTGTTAACCTCCCCAGGCCCATAATAACCTCTTCAGGTCCCTATAAACCCCACCAGTCCCGTACAACCCCCCCAGCTCCCTAATAACCTTCCCAGGCCCCTAATAACGTCCCCCGGTCCTGCTTAACCTTTTCCCGGCCCCTGATAACCTCCCCAGACCCCCAATAACGTCCCCAGGTCCTGCTTAACCTTTCCAGGCCCCTGATAACCTCCCCAGGCCCTGAATAACCTACTGAGGCCAAAAAAACCTCCTTATGCCCCTAATAACGTTCACATCCCCTAAAACCTCCCCAGGCTCCTATAACCTCCCCAGGCTCCTAATAACCTCCCCCCCGCTCCTAATAAAACCCCCCCAGATAGCGCATAACCCTCCAGGCCTATAATAAGCTCCCCAAAGGCAAACCCAGTAACCCCTCTAGGCCCCAAATAACCCGTCATTGCCCCTAATAACCTCCCCAGGCCCTTGAAAAATCTCCCCAAGCCTTGTATAAGCTACCCAGGCCCTGCATACCCTCTCCAGGCCCCTAATAACCTCTTTAGGGCCCCTTTAATAACCTCCTAAGGAACCCTTAAAACCCCTCCAGGCCTCTAATAACTTTCCCCGGTCCTCATTTAAGTTCCCAGGCCCCTAATAACCTCCCAATGCTTTGAATAACCTCCTAAGGCTGGTAATAACCTTCCCCGGCTCCTAATAACCCCCCCAGGCCCATAATAACCTCCCCAGGCCTCTAGTAACCTCCCAAAACTCTTAATAACCTCACCACGCTCCTAATAACCTCCCCAGACCCCTAATAACCTCCACAAGCACTGTATAAGCTCTCCAGGCCCCTAATAACCTCCAGAGGCCCCTAATAACCTCCCTAGGCTGCACATAACCTCCTCAAACCCGAATAAAATCCCCAGGCTCCTAATAACCTCTCCAGGGGGTCCCAATAGCCTACCCACGCTTCTAATAACCTCCCCAAGGTAGCAAATAACCTCCCCAGGCCCCTAATAAGCTCCTCAGCCCCCGTATAATTTTCCGAGGCGCCTAATAACCTCCCCTGGCGCCTAATAACCTCCCTAGGCTGCACATAACTCCCCAGGCCCCTAATAACCACCCCATACCCTTAATAACCTCGCCAGGCATTGATAATCTTCCAGGCCCTGCGTAAGCTCCCCAGGCCCAGCATAACCTCCTCAGGCCCCAGTTATCGTCCCCAGGCTTTCCCAATAACCTCCCCAAAACCCCTAATAATCTCCCCAGGACCCTAATACACTTTCCAGGGGACTAATAACCTCCCCAGGCCCCTAATAACATCCCAGGGCCCCTAGTAACTCCCCAGGCTCTTAATAATGTCACAACGTCCCTAACAACCTCCCAGGCCTCTAATAACCTCCCTAGGCCGCACATAACCTTCCCAGACCCGTAATAAAATCCCCCGGCCCCTAATAAAAAACCCAAGGCCCCTAATAACCTCCCCAATCCTTTAAAATTCCCTAGGCCTGTAAAGCTTCCCCGGCCCTGCATAACCTCCTCAGGCCCCGTATATCGTATCCAGGCTCCTAGTGACCTCACTAGACCTCTAATAATAACGTCCCCGGGCTTTTAATAACCTCCCCTGTCGCCTAACAACCCTCTAAACTACACAAAAACCTCCCCAGGCCCCCAAATAACCACCCAAAGGGCCCTTAAAACCTACCCAGGCATTTGATAATCTCCCCAGGCTTTATGTAAGCTCTCAAGGCCCTGCATAACCCTCTCAGGCCCTGTTTCTCGTCCCCAGGCTCCTAATAACCTCCCCAAGGGCCCTAATAACCTCCCCAGACAGCGGAGAACCTCCCAAAGCCCCAAATAACCTCCAAAGGCCCCTAATAACCTCCCCAGGTCCTTGATAATCTCCCCATGCCCTGTATAAGCTCTCCACAACCTGCATAACCTCCCCAGGTCCCGTACATCGTCCACAGGCTCCTAATAACCTCACCAGGCCCCTACCAACCTCCCCTGGCCCCTAATAACCTCCCATGCCATGCATAACCTACCCAGTCCCCTAATAACCTCCCCATGCCCTTAATAACTTCCTCAGGCTGTGAATAACCTCCAAAGGCCTCTAATAACCTCCCAAGGCACATAATAACCTTCCCAGGCCACTGATAATCTCAACAGGCCCTGTATAAGCTCCTCACGCCCCGTACATCGTCCCCAGTCTCCTAATGACCTCCCCAGGCCCATAATAACCTCTTCAGGCCCCTAATAACCTCCCAGGCCTCTAATAACCTCTCCAGGTACTTAATAACTTTCCCAGGACCCGTTCAACCTCTCCAGGCCCCTAATAACCTCCCCACGACCTGAATAACCTCCCGAGGCCACTAAAAACCTCCCCATGCTCCTAATAACCTCCCCAGGCCTTTAATAACCTCCCCAGGCCCATAATACCCTCCCAGGCTCCTAATAACCTCCCCACACTCCTTACAACCTCACCAGGAAGCGCATAACCTTTCTAGGCCCCTAATAACCTCCAAAGGCCCCTAATAATGTCTCCAGGCTCTTGATAATCTCCCCAGGCCCTGAATAAGCTCCCCAGGACCTGCATAACCTTCCCAGGCCCCGTATATCGTCCCAAGGCTCCTAATAACCTCCCCAGGGAACTCATAACCTCCCAAGGCCCCCAATAACCTCCCCGGGCTGTGCATAACTTTCCCACGATCTTAATAACCTCCCCAGGCCCCTAATAATCTCCCCAGGCACCTAATAACCTCCCCAGGCCACTGATAATCTCAACAGGCCCTGTATAAGCTCACCAGGCCTCGCATAACCTCCCCAGCCCCAGTATATCGTACCCAGGCAACTATTAACCTCCCCAGGCCCATAATAACCTCTTCAGAGCCTTAATAACCTCCCCAGGTCCCATATGACCTTCCCAGCTCCCTAATAACCTCCCCAGGCCCCTAATAACGTCCCCAGGTTCTGCTTAACCTTTCCAGGCCCCTGTTAACCTCCCTAGGCCCTGAATAACCTACTGAGGCCAAAAAACCTCCTTTGCCCCTAATAACGTTCACATGCCCCTAATAACCTCCCCAGGCTCCTAATAACCTCCCCACGCTCCTAATAACCTCCCCAGATAGCGCATAACCTCTCCAGGCCTATAATAAGCTCCCAAGGCACCTAGTAACCCCTCTAGGCCCCAAATAACCCGTCATTGCCCCTAATAACCTCCCCAGGCCCTTGATAATCTCCCCATGCCCTGTATAAGCTACCCAGGCCCTGCATACCCTCCCCAGGCCCCTAATAACCTCTTTAGGCCCTTAATAACCTCCTAAGGAACCGTATAACCTCTCCAGGCCTCTAATAACTTTCCCAGGTCTCATTTAAGTTCTCCAGGCCTCTAATAACCTCCCAAGGCTCTGAATAACCTCCTAAGGCTGGTAATAACCTTCCCAGGCCCCTAATAACTTCCCCAGACCCCTAATAACCTCTCCAGGCCTCTAGTAACCTCCCAAGCTCTTAATAACCTCACAACGCTCCTAATAACCTCCCCAGGCCCCTAATAATCTCCACAAGCACTGTATAAGCTCTCCAGGCCCCTAATAACCTCCAGAGGCCCCTAATAACCTCCCTAGGCTGCACATAACCTCCCCAAACTCGAAATAAAATCAACAGGCTCCTAATAACCTCCCCAGGCCCCTAATAACCTCCCCAGGCCTCTAGTAACCTCCCAAGCTCTTAATAACCTCACCACGCTCCTAATAACCTCCCCAGACCCCTAATAACCTCCACAAGCACTGTATAAGCTCTCCAGGCCCCTAATAACCTCCAGAGGCCCCTAATAACCTCCCTAGGCTGCACATAACCTCCTCAAACCCGAAATAAAATCAACAGGCCCCTAATAAAATCCCCAGGCTCCTAATAACCTCTCCAGGCTCCTAATAGCCTACCCACGCTTCTAATAACCTCCCCAAGGTAGCAAATAACCTCCCCAGGCCCCTAATAAGCTCCTCAGCCCCTGTATAATTTTCCGAGGTGCCTAATAACCTCCCCTGGCGCCTAATAACCTCCCTAGGCTGCACATAACCTCCCCAGGCCCCTAATAACCACCCCATACCCTTAATAACCTCGCCAGGCATTTGATAACCTTCCCAGGCCCTGCGTAAGCTCCCCAGGCCCTGCATAACCTCCTCAGGCCCAGTTTGTCGTCCCCAGGCTCCTAATAACCTCCCAAAGCCCCTAATAATCTCCCCAGGACCCTAATACACTTTCCAGGGGACTAATAACCTCCACAGGCCCCTAATAACATCCTCAGGCCCCTAGTAACCTCCCCAGGCTCTTAATAATGTCACAACGTCCCTAACAACCTCCCCAGGCCTCTAATAACCTCCCTAGGCCGCACATAACCTTCCCAGACCCGTAATAAAATCCCCAGGCCCCTAATAAAATCCCAAGGCCCCTAATAACCTCCCCAGATCCTTGAAAATCTCCCTAGGCCCTGTATAAGCTTCCCAGGCCCTGCATAACCTCCTCAGGCCCCGTATATCGTATCCAGGCTCCTAGTGACCTCACTAGACCTCTAATAATAACGTCCCCGGGCTTTTAATAACCTCCCCTGTCGCCTAACAACCTCTCTAGACTACACATAACCTCCCCAGGCCCCTAATAACCACCCCAGGCCCTTAATAACCTACCCAGGCATTTGATAATCTCCCCAGGCTTTATATAAGCTCTCAAGGCCCTGCATAACCCTCTCAGACCCTGTTTATCGTCTCCAGGCTCCTAATAACCTCCCCAAGGGCCCTAATAACCTCCCCAGACAGCGGAGAACCTCCCAAAGCCCCAAATAACCTCCAAAGACCCCTAATAACCTCACCAGGTCCTTGATAATCTCCCCATGCCCTGTATAAGCTCTCCACAACCTGCATAACCTCCCCAGGTCCCGTACAACGTCCACAGGCTCCTAATAACCTCACCAGGCCCCTACCAACCTCCCCTGGCCCCTAATAACCTCCCATGCCATGCATAACCTCCCCATGCCCTTAATAACTTCCTCAGGCTGTGAATAACCTCCAAAGGCCTCTAATAACCTCCCAAGGCACATAATAACCTTCCCAGGCCACTGATAATCTCAACAGGCCCTGTATAAGCTCCTCACGCCCCGTACATCGTCCCCAGTCTCCTAATGACCTCCCCAGGCCCATAATAACCTCTTCAGGCCCCTAATAACCTCCCAGGCCTCTAATAACCTCTCCAGGTACTTAATAACTTTCCCAGGACCCGTTCAACCTCTCCAGGCCCCTAATAACCTCCCCACGGCCTGAATAACCTCCCGAGGCCACTAAAAACCTCCCCATGCTCCTAATAACCTCCCCAGGCCCTTTAATAACCTCTCCAGGCCCATAATACCCTCCCAGGCTCCTAATAACCTCCCTACACTCCTTATAACCTCACCAGGTAGCGCATAACCTTTCCAGGCCCCTAATAACCTCCAAAGGCCCCTAATAATGTCTCCAGGCTCTTGATAATCTCCCCAGGCCCTGAATAAGCTCCCCAGGACCTGCATAACCTTCCCAGGCCCCGTATATCGTCCCAAGGCTCCTAATAACCTCCCCAGGTAACTCATAACCTCCCAATGCCCCCAATAACCTCCCCGGGCTGTGCATAACTTTCCCACGATCTTAATAACCTCCCCAGGCCCCTAATAATCTCCCCAGGCACCTAATAACCTCCCCAGGCCACTGATAATCTCAACAGGCCCTGTATAAGCTCACCAGGCCTCGCATAACCTCCCCAGCCCCAGTATATCGTACCCAGGCAACTATTAACCTCCCCAGGCCCATAATAACCTCTTCAGAGTCTTAATAACCTCCCCAGGTCCCATATGACCTTCCCAGCTCCCTAATAACCTTCCCAGGCCCCTAATAACATCCCCAGGTCGCGCTTAACCTCTCCAGGCCTCTAATAACCTACCAAGACCCTGAATAACTTCCCGATGCCATGAATAACCTCCTTATGGCCCTAATAACGTCCCCATGCCCCTAATAACCTTCCCAGGCTCCTAATAAGCTCCCCAATCCTTGTATAAGCTCCCCAGGCAACTAGTAACCTCCCCTGGCCTTTAATAACCTCCCATGGCCCATAATAACCTCTCCAAGCCCTTGATAATCTCCCCAAGCCCTTCATAATCTCTCCAAGCCTTGTTTAAGCTCCCCAGGCCCTGCATAAATTCCTCCGGCCCCGTATATCGTCCCAAGGCTTCTAATAACCTCCCCAGGCCTTTGATAACCTCCCAAGGCCCCTTATAATCTCCTCAGGCTGTGCATATATTCCCCACGCTTCTAATAACCTTCCCAGACTCCTAATAACTTCCCCAGGCCGAGCATAACCTCCTCAGGAAGCGCAAAACTCCCAAGACCCCTAATAACCTCCCCAGGCACCTAATAACCTCCCCAGGCCACTGATAATCTCAACAGGCCCTGTATAACCTCCCCATGCCCTGCATAACCTCCCCAGGCACAGTATATGGTACCCATGCACCTGTTAACCTCCCCAGGCCAATAATAACCTCTTCAGGTCCCGTATAACCTCCCCAGGTCCCGTATAAACTTCCCAGTTCCCTAATAACCTCCCCAGGCCCCTAATAACATCTGCAAGTCCTGCTTAATCTCTCCAGACCCCTGATAATCTCCCCATGCCCCTAATAACAGTCACAGAAACCCAAGGCAAGTGGAAACCAAGCCTGTGCACATACTATGCACTTGGTATCTGCTGGCATGGGAAATCTGGAAAAACAGATGGGACGTGCAACTATGACCACCCTAGAAAATGGCATGCCCATATGACAACAGGAAAATGCAAACTCCCTTCCTGTAAGCTTTTTCACCCTGAAATGTGTACCTCTTCAGTACAGGAAAGACTGTGCTATAACTTAAATTGCCAGGCATACCATCTAAAGGGGACAAAAAGATACAAAACATCCAGGCCATGGGAAAACCTGGGTAGCCACAGCCACTCAAGAGGGAGAGGTTTTTTAGTGGCAGGAAGGAAAAAAAACTGGCAGGAAATGGCAGAAATCGTACACCAAATCCAGTCATTCCTGGAGTGGAACCACAGTCGATGGCCTCCACTCCAAACCAACAGATACAGATACTAATGCCGGAAAAAAAATATCCCCCCAGTACCAACAATACCACCAGTCCGATAACATTCTTCTTTGCAAATATACAGGGTCTAAAGCCAGCAACAAACAACAAAATACCTTTCATCCGTGGACTGCTTGCAGAGGCAAAGGCAATGTTTGCGGCTTTCACTGAGACCCACATAAAGGATCACTTGGACAACGAAATATGGATCCCAGGTTACAACCTATACAGATGTGACAGAGGGAACAGGCAAAAGGGGGGGGTTGGCCTGTACATTGCAGAGTCACTTGTTTGCACAGAACTGCTTAATGCCTCAAATGATGTAGTGGAAGTTTTAGCAGTAAAGGTCGAGAACCAAAACCTAGTCATTGTGGTAGTCTACAAGCCTCCGGATGCAACATCCCAGCAATTCCAGAACAGCTGTTAAAAATTGACCACTGTCCCGGAAAATCTTCCAGCTCCTGCACCCAACATCTTGCTCCTGGGGGATTTCAACTTAAGGCACCTAAAAAAGGAGGAATATAGCAAATAATATTGTTGCAGTAATAACACCAGGAGGCAGCTCTGATGAAAACTCACACTCACACGAGCTTTTAAATCTCTGCACAAAATTCAATTTAAACCAGCAAATAATAGAACCTACTAGACTGGAGAATACACTAGACCTCATCTTCACTAACAATGATGATCTGATAAGAAATGTCACCATATCAAAAACAATATACTCAGATCACAACATAATTGAGGTTCAGACATGTATGCGTGGAGCCCCAGACCGACAAAATGAGACTAGTCACGAGGGAGCATTCACCAAATTCAACTTCAATAACAAAAACATTAAGTGGGACCAAGTAAACCAAGTCCTAACCGATATAACAGATTAACTCGGTGGCACTCGATGTATGCACAAGGCTTATTCCTCTAAGAAAAAGGAGGAGTAGATGTAAAATAGAAAGAGACAGGCGCTCCCTTTACAGGCGACGGAAAAGAATAACAGAGCGGCTAAAAGAGGTCAATATATCTGAAATGCGTAGGGAGACACTGGTCAGAGAAATAGCAAGCATCGAACTTAAGCTAAAAGAATCCTTTAGGAGTCAGGAATCGCGGGAAGAACTAAAAGCCATAAATGAAATCGAAAGAAACCCAAAGTATTTCTTCTCCTATGCCAAATCAAAATCGAGAACAACGTCCAGTATTGGGCCCCTACTTAAACAAGATGGGTCCTACACAGATGACAGCAAGGAAATGAGTGAGCTACTCAAGTCCCAATATGACTCAGTTTTTAGCAAGCCGCTAACCAGACTGAGAGTCGAAGATCAAAATGAATTTTTTATGAGAGAGCCACAAAATTTGATTAACACAAGCCTATCCGATGTTATCCTGACGCCAAATGACTTCGAACAGGCGATAAATGACATGCCCATGCACTCTGCCCCAGGGCCAGACTCATGGAACTCTGTGTTCATCAAGAACTGCAAGAAGCCCCTATCACGAGCCTTTTCCATCCTGTGGACGGGGGTCGTCCCACAGTTACTAAAAACAACAGACATAGCCCCACTCCACAAAGGGGGCAGTAAAGCAACAGCAAAGAACTACAGACCAATAGCACTAACATCCCATATCATAAAAATCTTTGAAAGGGTCCTAAGAAGCAAGATCACCACCCATCTAGAAACCCATCAGTTACACAACCCAGGGCAACATGGGTTTAGAACAGGTCGCTCCTGTCTGTCTCAACTATTGGATCACTACGACAAGGTCCTAAATGCACTAGAAGACAAAAAGAATGCAGATGTAATATATACAGACTTTGCAAAAGCCTTCGACAAGTGTGACCATGGCGTAATAGCGCACAAAATGCGCGCTAAAGGAATAACAGGAAAAGTCGGTCGATGGATCTATAATTTCCTCACTAACAGAACACAGAGAGTAGTCGTCAACAGAGTAAAGTCCGAGGCAGCTACGGTGAAAAGCTCTGTTCCACAAGGCACAGTACTCGCTCCCATCAGGTTCCTCATCCTCATATCCGACATAGACAAGGATGTCAGCCACAGCACCGTGTCTTCCTTTGCAGATGACACCCGAATCTGCATGACAGTGTCTTCCATTGCAGACACTGCAAGGCTCCAGGCGGACATCAACCAAATCTTTCAGTGGGCTGCAGAAAACAATATGAAGTTCAACGATGAGAAATTTCAATTACTCAGATATGGTAAACATGAGGAAATTAAATCTTCATCAGAGTACAAAACAAATTCTGGCCACAAAATAGAGCGAAACACCAACGTCAAAGACCTGGGAGTGATTATGTCGGAGGATCTCACCTTCAAGGACCATAACATTGTATCAATCGCATCTGCTAGAAAAATGACAGGATGGATAATGAGAACCTTCAAAACTAGGGAGGCCAAGCCCATGATGACACTCTTCAGGTCACTTGTTCTTTCTAGGTTGGAATATTGCTGCACTCTAACAACACCTTTCAAGGCAGGTGAAATTGCCGACCTAGAAAATGTACAGAGAACTTTCACGGCGCGCATAACGGAGATAAAACACCTCAATTACTGGGAGCGCTTGAGGTTTCTAAACCTGTATTCTCTGGAACGCAGGAGGGAGAGATACATGATTATATACACCTGGAAAATCCTAGAGGGACTAGTACCGAACTTGCACACAAAAATCACTCACTACGAAAGCAAAAGACTTGGCAGACGATGCACCATCCCCCCAATGAAAAGCAGGGGTGTCACTAGCACGTTAAGAGACCATACAATAAGTGTCAGGGGCCCGAGACTGTTCAACTGCCTCCCAGCACACATAAGGGGGATTACAAACAGACCCCTGGCAGTCTTCAAGCTGGCACTGGACAACCACCTAAAGTCAGTTCCTGATCAGCCGGGATGTGGCTCGTACGTTGGTTTGCGTGCAGCCAGCAGCAACAGCCTGGTTGATCAGGCGCTGATCCACCAGGAGGCCTGGTCACAGACCGGGCCGCGGGGGCGTTGACCCCCGAAACTCTCTCCAGGTAAACTCCAGGTATACTCTCGCCTGTATATTCTTCCAATTATTAAGTGATCCTCGTATATCCTCTCGCCTGTATATTCTTCCAGTTATTAAGTGATCCTCGTATATCCTCTGGCCTGTATATTCTTCCAGTTATTAATTGATCCTCGTAATATCTCTCGCCTGTATATTCTTCCAGTTCTATTAAGTGATCCTCGATATATCCCATGGCCTGTAAAATCTTCCAGTTTAGTAAGTATCCTCCGTATATCCTCTCGCCTGTAAATTCTTCCAACTTATTAAGTGACCTTCGTATAGTCCTCTGGCCTGTATAATCTTCAGTTATTAAGTGAATCCTCGTATAGCCACTCGCCTGAATATTCTCCCAGTAATAAGTGATCCTCGTATATCCTCTCGCTCGTATATCTTCCAGTTATCAAGTGATCTCGTATAATCACATCGCCTGTAAATTCTTCCAGTATTAAGTGATCCTCGAAACATCCTCTCGCCTGTATATTCATCCAGTTTATTATGTGATCCTCGTAAATCCACTCCACTGTATATTCCATTCCAGTTTATTACAAGTGGATCCCGATATTCCTCTCGCCCTTATATTCTCCAGTTATCAAGTGATCCTCGATTATCCTCCATTCGCCTGTATATTCTTCCAGTTATAAGTGATCCTCAGTATATCCTTCTCGCCTGTTATATTCTCAGTCTCGGCTGAGTGTTGAGGGAGTAGACGTGTGCTGGATCTGGACCTACTAATTCACAGGCCTAACCCATTTCTCCGACTGCGATAAGTCATCATTAAAACTCCTACTGTTGGAAGACAGCTCAGTGTTGTGAGAACTCTTATGTGCGAGCTGTGACACAAGGATAAATACCTAGTCAAACACTGGAAATAGTTTTCTCTTTTTTGCAAAGCCCTTCACAGCCCTACTGCTACCCCTCTGCCTTCATTTGACCTCAGCTCTTTCGCCTCTATCAAACAGAGTGTCTAGAGGCGAATTTTGCTAGTCCACTGATACCTCGTGCCTCCCACAATGCTCACAACTCATCGCGCATTAACCATCCTGAGGAATAAACGACGAGTGTGCAGTTCCCTTACGTGAGTTGTAACCCAGGTGTCCACACACTGAAAATTTCGTCTTTCACTCCAAGACACGAGGGTGACTAGAAGTATCAGCAAGTTTGAGTAACATCTCTACGATTATTGAAAAAGAAAATACACAAATAAAAACCAGTGTGTTGTAAACTCTTGAGAGGTCTGTCCTCAGCCTGTGACCTTGAGCGAGGCACTGCATCACCTGCCTGAGACTTTCGCCCCATATTGAACTATGTAATAGAGAGGCGAATGTGCGTGAGCTCAGTTGCCCCTGCTGGTCTCACTATGACTCCCCAACTCACCTCCTTTAAACTCAGCCGATTCCCCTCTATCAACGACGTGCCAGTCGTAAGGGTATTTTGCTGCCCCCGCTGGTACTCGAATATGTGAGTTTTCCGCATAGTGCTGCAGATTTGTTTGTAACTATTTGCATGGAGGATTACGCTGACACTCAGACATTTGAGTGCAACCATCATACCTACGTAGTCTTAAAATGAGTGAGGAATTGTACTGGCCTGCTGTGGTGACCATGAAATGGCACTATACAGACCCGCATGCCACTACACCCATACAGCGCGAGGTCTCAGTGAGGTGAATGTACCACTTCCTCGACTTCCTATTCACCGGTATCCCGTAACTCGTCGCCATTATCTATCAAATGGGAAAGGGCGAGTTTAGCCTGTCCAGGCAAAACAGCGCTCCAAGCCAGTCAGTGAAGGCCAAGGCTACATCTGTTCTGAATCCCAGAATGCCTTTGTGAACGATCTACAGTGTTCCGGCGAACCATTAACAAGTAGTACAGGTGGTAACTCACGAGAACACTGTGGGCCCCGTGAATGACCTAGAAAATTGCACTGCGACCTGCCAGGCCACTAACACACCATATTGCCTGTGTCAGCGAGTTAATATCCTTTCCCTTTGTCCCTTCCCTTCCTCGAATTGGAGACTCAGCCGTTCGCCTCTATTGCTTGTGGTCTAGAGGCGGATTTAGCCAGACCACATGGGTGCTTTGAGTCGCCCGTGTCCTCTGTGCCGCCTCCGCTCATCTTGCAAGTGTCTCCTGTGTGCCTGCCTGAACCTGCTGCAAGCAGTGTCCGGCTGGTTGGCGCGGGCTTGGCAGCAAGTCAAGCAATGCTAGAGGGTGGCAACTAAAGCTACCAGAACGGGCTAAGCAGCCTGCAGTTATTCTGTCCTAGGAGCCCAGCCATGTCTGTCTACGTTCTGCAGTGCTGCTGGCATACCAGAGTTTCCTGTAGTGGCTGAAACAATTTGACGAGCATTTGCGTGCTGACATTATTTGAGTGGGACATGCCAGAGGTTCATATAACATAGTAACTTGGGTATCAGGCTTTGATAACTCAGTGAACAATTCATCTGTCAATACGTGTGACTAGAAGTGTTAAAGTGACTGCTTTCCCCAACAGTTTAATTGTCATTTGTGAGCCTGTATTAAAGACTATACAAAAAGGCTCAGAGTGTACTTCTCAGTGTAAGTGACTCCCTTACACATTTGATAAATCATGTAATACATGGCTCAGCTGGGCTAGTGAACTGAACTATTAAATACGGTTACATAGTAAGTTTCTTGTCCCTAAGTGTCATTTCGTTGTGTTTCTATCTAATACATTTTCTCGTTCAGACTGAAACTGTAACTGCAAACATTCCCGAGTAATATTTCAAATTGCAGTGTTTGACTGTGGTGTGAGTGTGTCTAACTTAATGCTTTGTATTTTTTGCTGTGGAACAGCTTACTCCTGCGTAATGTTCAGCTTCTCAAGAATACTTTCCTCTCTTGAGTACAATTCGGTTTACCTTTCAACTGTGTTAAGCACGAGTCAGCCTGATAACATCTATGTTTGACCATCTCAACCTAGTGGTCTGCGCCTAGTTGACAATTGTAAATAGTAAACAATTTGCAATCATTATAACTTCTAGTTATACAATGTGTAAAATTGTTTTTTAGATCTGTTTGATCAAACTGGATTTGTAGTTTTTTAACATCTGATACACCAATTTAATGACTGCAGACACGCTCAGCGAACACATCATAAACACAATTAAAATGCTGGGTAACTCCAGAGCTGGCCTAGTGTGTGACATAGAAAGTTGACGTGTGAGTTTATTACGACCACGGTGTACACTCTCACTTATATTTACATCAACAAAAGTGTACATATCTAGTGATAAAAGTTACACCTTGGTTACTTGGTAACACTTGTCGTCCATATAACGCGTTGTGTAAAGTTCGAGATCTTGTTTACAGCATACTGGTTCATCTATCTACAGCTGCACACTATGCTTGGCATACATGTATAACATAGGTATGTGTGAGTTCTACACAGGATGACAAGGAAGTCACCAGAGTGATTTATCCTCATTGTCATTTGTAACATTACTATTTTTTATTTTCTTCTTTTTTCTTTTTTTTTTTTTAAATAATACTGTTTACAATCTCTATGGTTGGGGATAAGAGTTGTCTTCAGCATTCACATTGTGATGTCTGCTATTATAATTTCAGTGAGGTACTTAGGTGGCATAGCCCTGAACTAACTCAAGTGGTCAAGTTATTCATTGATTCATTGAAACCTCATGTTTAATGATGTATGTCAGAATTCTAATTTTAGCTCAATATTACTACTTTGTCTCTCTCTCTCTCGAGCACTCTCTCTCTCTCGCCTCTACACTCTTCTCATCTCTACTCTCTCTCTCCTTCTCTCTTTTCCACATCTTTGTAATTTGTGATAACGGTGTACGACCTCGCCAGTACCATCCATTATATCATTATATGTACCCAATTATTAACCACACATACAAAGATGTCTCTGATGTGTTTTGGTGGGTGTGTGATTCGTATTGATTGGTGGTGGTCTGGGTATGAGTATGGTTGGAGTGTTCATTGAACTTTGAGCACTGTGTCTTGTGATCTATTTTGGACATCTGACTTTTGTAGAGAATATTCGCTCTGCATAAGCTATAGGATGCTAAGCGAGGAAACTCATCTTGTGTTGTGATTCCTTACACCAATTATCATCACTGGCAAACATGGCAACTGTCTCCATAGAGGAACTATTTCATTGCAGGTGATGGAGAAATGAAGATGCTTCCAGAATCTTTAAAAGTAAACAAAAGAAACAAGTAAAAGGGCTATAAGCGTCGACGTGTCAGAACTCACTTGAACACGACACAATGTGATACTAAAGCGATCCCTTGGTGCACAGAGACTGCAAGAAGTCTTTCTTCAAAGGAAGAATTGTTTAAGCAGAACTTCCCTGACAACACCCCGCTTCCCTGCTAAGGTAGTGCTATGCTAATGGCAGCTGTAAACAAGCAACCTAACTCAATGATCCAGTTATGAAAAACACACACAACTTTGTGTTTGTGGAACGAATAAAGAGCCTGATTAATGATCTACTTAAGTACACCTTATGGGGCGATATAAAGCTGCTCCGACCTCCTTCAGACACTCCACCACTTTAAAAAATGTCATAACATAATCTTTGGATACCCTCTCTGCCATGGACTTCCATCCCATCTGACTCTAAGAGAGCATATCATCAAGCCTAAAAGACTTAAAGGAAAATACCCAAATACTGCCATTTAGGGAAGGTACCCTGTGCCACCCCCTCCCCCGGACTATCTGGGTGCAATGGTTTACGTTTCCTACACTCGAAGTGTCCCTACCCCCTAAACGGTAGGTGTTACAACAAGCAGCACTATGGCCATGTTGCAGTAGACTTTGAGAATACCACATTCTTGGTGTGGTACAACGATGTGCTGGAAAACCTTCCACTAAGAATGCACAGTAGCCCGTGACCAGCCGAAAATTTAAGAGTGGTATCTAACTGTAAACAGACCTGTTTGGGTTTACAGTCTCCCACAAGGAATGCATCAGAACCCAAAACAACCTTCGATTTAAACCTGATAACAAGTCCACTTTAAATGGTAACTGAGATGGGGCCATCCATCTACCACAGCAGATCTGAGACTGAACCTCTGCAAATAGTGTGCAAGAACCCCACCTCACTGAGCAAACAATTCTGGTATACCAGATGCCATCAACACACCCACTGTGGAGGAGCTAGCCATCCCTGCTAGCACATATGACTAAGGTCTGCCACTACCGATACCTATGCTACACCTGAAATGGGATGAGTTGGTCATTTCTCCCCAATACACACAACTACAACAGTCCAGACGGACACCACACACTCTAACCTCCCTGGAAAATTGAGATGAATTCAGATGCACGAGGACTCCTACCTGCAATGAATGATGAAACAGAGAACACTAATGTAACCATGAACCTGTAAGGAGATGGGTGTATTATAGAAAGGCACTAAAACCCAGAAGCGCCACCCTCCGAGAGCATTGGATTCGTTAGACCTTCCCATAATTAACCAACTTCGCAGAAAAAAATTAGCATCTTGAACAGATCCAGACAAGTTTAATAAATTATAGTAATCAGGATGATGCACATGAGCATGGTGATATGTCAAAATTCAGCAATCTCCGTTCAGCTATCCAGCAATTTTGAGAAAGAAGCCCATAACATCTTGCCTTCAAGACTTGCCTTTTAACTGGCTGCCAAAGGAGCCAAAAATGCATAAAAATATAGGTCTGAAGATAACATGAGACGAACAAACATAAGCTATTAGCTACTTAACACCTAGACACACTGTAAGTCAAAGCATAATAGTTTTACGCACACTTATGCAAGCAAGAGATTGGTAATAACTCACTACAATGGATACAATACAAATCTTTTCAAGGAACATTAGCACTTCCATCAGGAACGATTGCTTGACTTACATCATATTAAGTGCAAGCCCAAGATATAGCATGTCTCTGTTTGCAGGAATGTAGATTGAAAGATGGAGCAACCTCCACCAAACTTCCTGATATTCAGCTTTATAACCTAAGTCCAACCAACTGTTGTTGTGTGTAATGTCAAAAGAACTTGCTCACATTCACTCCTTTCCTGCAGAAGTACGAGTTAACATGCAGTATCATGGTGTCAAAGTATATCAGGCGATTTTTCCATAAACATTTTTAATACTCTACATGCCCCAGCGAACCAGACTTCGAGACGAGATGCATTTACCAGATCGCATCAATAGGGGCACCTACCATCATCTTGAGATTTTACAATGCCAGACATAAGAAAAATTGGTGGGTCTATAACAAACACCAATGGAACTAAACTATTGAGATTGCTAACTGAGCATGATAATAGATCGAATTGTGGGCACTATGAGCCTACTCACATATATGGTGGCATACTAGATCTTGTCTTGGTTTAATACTCCATATACAGATGCATGCTCTGTCATAGTGATGATCTTCTATCTTCAACTTCCCAGACTAACAACTGACAATCATGATCACATCTCCAGCAATCAAGGAGCTAAATACAAAAGGAGGAAACTATATTCTCAACCAGAACACCAGAGACAACTTAATTAACCACTTGATCAAATGTATACAATTACAGCCCATTGGCACACAAAAATTAATGACATGATTTAATAACCACTATTGAGAGTTGGTTCTCACAGCTCCAAGTGGGCAGGAAAGAAACAAAAACCCTCCACTAATAAAAACAATAACAAAACCCACTTTGTATATACTATAAACGAACCACAGATGCGACAATCAAACACTGCAGCTAGTAGGATACGGTACAAACAGCATACCGTGGAATGTAGAAACCCCAACCTCGCTCAGAACGATCCAAGCTGCACTAACAAATTGCTAAAGGAATAGACAGGAAAAACTTATTCAACAGTAATGGAGAACAGTTTTGTTAGTGGAATTAAAAGTCCACCCCCTTTGAGTTTGGCTTGAAGATAAATAAAATAACCAGGAAAAACGACTGGCAATGTTGACTCATCCCTCTCCTCTTGAAAAAGCAAATGCCACTCATAAATGACTGGTCCAAAACATCCAGCATGAATGCCTTCCCTCTCGTTTTATATTAGAAAAATTTCGAGAGTACATCTGAAAAATGCGTTGAAACTGTATTATTTTTAGAGCCAAAATTTGATGCTATGATTGCCTCTCTATACGAGTAAGAATTACGATAATACATTAACAAGTCGATCACTGCTCCTGGAGCAGGATGGGTTATACCTTTGATATTCTCAGAACTCATAAGGCAACGTGCCTGAAAAACCCATTGTGGCACTGTATAACTCAGTTACATTGCGGTGTTCCTTCCTACTTCCTGGACCAATAGTCTCCCATTTTGCCTATCCCTAAGCCCCAAACAGCCTGATACATTTAGGCCAATTCCTTAACTATGTCTTGTAAAACTTTTGAAAGAAAGATGCTTAACATACTGTACTACAAATCATACATCACTTTCCCCCCTAACCTCTATGGGTTCATGAAAGGAAAAGTGGTGCATAACTGTATTTCCACCATTCACCACTGCACACACCTCTACTAGTCTTTACCACTTTTCTTGAACTAAAATCGACATTTGATATTGCGAAACAGAACCGTATACTCATGACTAGCCCAAAATGAATATTTGTGGTAAAGCTTAATCTGCCTGGATAATAGGATACCTGTCAAATTAGAGTATCCTATTGTCCATTTACAAGCTTCAGAATTGATATCAAAGAAATGTCTTTAGTACACCGCAGGGAGGAGTTCATAGATCCACATGCTATTATAATATTCTGATTTAATGGCTCTCCTAATTGCTCTACACAACTAGCCTCACCTAAACATATAGCTATAAGCATGCTGATGAGATCATGATCCATACAACAGGCATAAAGAGCAATACCATTCTCATGAAGTTCAAGCAATTTCGTAATCGACTAGGCCTCATAAAATCTTCCTCAAAACTAAGATATAAACAACAAGCAAACGACATCCCCCACGCCATCTATCATGCAGGGTGAAATCTATTACTACGTTAAAACTATACAGATTCTAGAGTAGATGTACACTTTAAACAAATCCCCTTACCACAACTAAACAAGAAATGTCAAGAAGCAAAGGCTAAATGCTCTCAAGCTGTATTGCTGGCTACAATCCCAACTATGGTATAGGGGGGGGGGGAGGGGGGGGGGGGCGGGGGGGGGGGGGGGGGGGGGGGGGGGGGGGGGGGGGAGGGCAAAGGGAGAATCGTGAGAATGATGTAACATAGCCTATGTTAGGTCCTTAAATGAATTTATGCTGCTCCATTTGATTTATAGCAAAGAAAGTTCTCTCCGACCCTTGGAGTTAATTGCAAAATGAAGCTCTACAGGATTATTCTTGGACTTTCCCAGATCTACAAAAGTTCTAAATGAGGAAAGGAGCTTGGTAATTTCTAGTATCAGTGATAGGATTGTTGAAATTAACACTGTACTCGGTATTAGAATGCGTGGAGACAAAACGAACCGACACTGTCACAGTGAATCTTACAAGTGTCTAGAGGTAAATACACACCGATCTAAATGGAATTGTGAAAACGTGCAATTGCATTAAGTTTTTATACCGTGCATGAACTGTATAACCTCTGTAGGCCACAAGACATTCACAATTTCCCCTCCATGGAAGATGATGTTCAATTAATATCACCATACCTACAAGTCCCTTCCCAAGAAGCACATTGCAATAATCCCTTCCTTAAATCTCTTGTTAGAGCAACTGCTTCAAGAAGAAAATTTCCCACATAGCTGTAGTAACAGTTATCACAAGCGTTAATATACACTGGATGGATCTAAACAGTAGTCTTCTGGCATGGCTGCATCTTCTCTTGTTGCCAACTCCTAGTTAAGAACGATAAAAAATTTGTTGATATTACGGCAATAAGAATTAAACAACTGGGGGCGACACACAGCAATACTGAATAGTTTGCAATCCAAATTGGCGCTAAAGCTAACCTATGACACGAGCTTAGACACTAACATCATTACTGATTCTATGTCATCAATGAAGGCTCTTTTACTCATGTAATAGACTGCCAACAACGAGCTCAATATCTGTGGGAAGCCAGGTTATAGATACACAAAAATTAGGGACAAAGGAATTACAATGAAGCAATTGCTATAGGATCCCATCACACATGGATTACACCTTCATGATAAAGTTGAATATGTAGCCAAGAAGAGTAATCCTCCAGAAGGACGAAAATGTAGAATATAAACTTTGTATACACCTGTGACTAGCAATAGTAATAATATTCAGAGAGAAAGTCACCATAATGAAAATGATTGTTATCGAATGCAGTATAAAGCCTGTGTAATCTATAACCCCACTATGATAAACATAAACGAAGATAAGTAGTTTTATGGAGCAACTTGCACTGTGAAACAGACTGAACTGATGTTGTAGTGGCCAGCTTCTATGCATGGTTACAAGTACTTCTGGCATTTTGGGGAGACACACAATGAATGATCAACTAAATGTAAATTCTGTCTGAACAGGCATATGTACTCTCTTGAAGAACACTAATGTGCATAATTGTCCAACTTAAAGAGTTAAAAAGAATACAGAGACAGACAGTATAATAACCTCTGAGACAATGTCAAAGATATCCCTATTAATGAAAATCAGAAACCAGATAATACAAAGACGCAAATTCCTAAATTGCTTGTAACAGATAAGTTAACTAAAAGATATGAAAGATACATTAAATCCATAGTATTTCCTGTAAAAAACCCATATGGGGCCTAGTTCCAGTAGCGCCTACTTGTGTATTCCATATGCTCTCGCGCTACCGTAACCAACCTAGGATGGATATGGGGTGCACAATAACACTACCACTTCGGTGGCAAAATCTAATCTAATCTAGAACACATCATAACACATAAGCTGCTATGTAATGACATAATTCTATCTAAACTTTATTTGCTGTAATACCTGAATCAACTAACTTACTTACTTATAATAATTCTATGATTTTATATTTCGCCACCGCGGAATGACTAGTTTATTGGCACCCCATAACCATCCTGTGGACGGTAGCGCGAGAGCATCTATGATACACAAAAGGCCTAGGAACAAGGCCCCAAGGTTTAACGCAGGAATACATATGGATTTATATCTACATATCTATAGCTTCACTTAATCTGTTCATACCAATCAAATTAAAGAACTTTTTCTTAGCACTATAACTGGTATCTTATTTTCATTAATAAAGATATCTCCTGACATGTCACACAGCGTTAATAAATAACTGTCCTGTCTCTGATTCCTCAATGAGTGGACAATTAAGCCATATGTTCAAGAGAGTGAAACCATATGCCTGATCACAAAAATTACATTAGTTTGATCATCAACTTTGTGTCTCCCAAACTGCCAAAGTACTTGACAACCCCCTTAACCTGGCACATACAACATCCAGTCAGCTCTTTATCACATTGTCAAGTTGCTCCGATAAACATACTTATCTACGTTCAGTTATCATAGTGGGTATAGATCTACTCAGCTTACTAACAGCATCCTATACAAATCATTTTCATTATATATCTTCTCTCCTAATATTATTCCAAATGCTAGACACTAGTTATACCAACAAGTTATATCTCTACATCTCCTTCGATACTCTTCTTGGCTAACATATCAACCTTTATCATGAAGGAGCGATAATCCAAATGTGGAGGGAATCCATAGCGAATTGTACATTAATTCCTTTGCTCCTAATTTTGATTATCTATACCAGGCTTCCCCAATGAGCACTGTTGTTTGGATCCATAATATAGACCAAGAGCCTCATTGAAGACATAGAATCCAAGTAATAGATGATAGATCAAGCTCAGTGTCAAGGTTAGCTTTAGCGCCATTAGGATTGCAACAAATTCAGTTTGCATGTAAGACGCCCAGTTTGTTAATTCTTATTCCTTAACTCCAACAAATTATATTATCGTTCTAACTAGGAGGTGGCAACAATAGCAGATGCACCTGCCAGAAATCCAGTTTAGATCCAACAGTGTATATAAACTTGTGATTAACTTGTTACTTACCAGCTAGGTGAAAAAAATCTTCTTGAGCAGTTGCTCTAACAAGAGATTTAAGGAAGGGATTACTAGCAATGAGCTTCTTGGGAGGACTTGTAGGTATGTGATATTAAATGAACACATCTTCCATGGAGGGGTGAAATGCTCTTGTTGCCTACAGTGATACAGTTCATGCAGGTTATAAAACTTAATGCAATTGCACGTTTTCACAATCCATTTAGATCTGTGTGTATTTACCTCTAGACACTTGGTAAGATTCACTGTGACAGTGTCTGGTTCGTTTCTCAACATTCTAATACCGAGTACAGTGTTAATTTCAACAATCCTATCACTGATACTAGAAATACCAAGCTCCTTCCTCATGTTAAGAACTTTTGTAGATCTGGGACAGCCAAGAATAATCCTGAGAGCTTCATTTTGCATTAACTCCAATGGACGGAGAGAACTTTCTCTAGCTAATATCAACATGGGAGCAGCATAATCAATTAAGGACCTAACATAAGCTATGTACATCATTCTCACGATTCTCACATTTGCACCATAGTTGGGATTGTAGCCAGCAACAGCTTTGAGAGCATTTAGCCTAGCTTTACATTTCTTGTTTAGTTGTGGTATAGTGGATTTGTTAAAGGGTACATCTACACCAAGATATCTGTAAGTTTTAACGTAGCTAATGATTTCACCCTGCAAATAGATGGGTGGGGGATGTCGTTTGCTTGTTAATATCTTAGTTTAGGGGAAGATATTATGAGGCCTAGTCGATTACAAATTGCTTGAACTTCATTAAGAATGGTATTCATCTTCTTATGCCCTGTTGTATGGGATCATGATATCATCAGCAATATCTTATAGCTAATGTTTAGGTGAGGCAGGTAGAGCATTTAGGAGAGCATTAATCAGAATATTAAATAGCAGGGGACTAAGAACTCCTCCCTGCGGTGTACCTAAAGACATTTCTTTAGAATCACTTCTGAACCTTGGTAAAGGACAGAGATACTCTATTTGACAGGTATCCTATTATCCAGCAGAGTAAGCTACCACCAATATTCATTTTGGCTAGTTCATGTAGTATAACGTTCAGTATAATTCTATGTAACTGTGTATACCTGAATAAACTTACTTAATAGCATCATAAGTGGGGTGGATACCGTGTAAGCTGTCAGTGGCCTTATAAACCCAACAACAACAACACCAATGTTTGCTTCTGCTCGTGTCGCAGCTAATTTTGTGCCATTTTCTTCTGTTTTGCTTTAAAACGGAATATTAGCTCAACAGGTTAAGTATTTTGAATGTTTCAAACGATCTCTTAGATAATTAACGGAGTTTAAACTTTATTATTAACCCAAGTTAGTATTAAAAAGGGGCTCCTCCAGGATGTTTCCTCCATGCCGTGAGGGGCTCTTGATCCAAGGGGCTGTATAATCCTCCGGGTTTAGCGCTTCCCCCTTGATTATAATAATAATCTTGATCCAAGGAACTCGACCTCATTTCCCTCTTCATGGATCGAACTTGAATGCCTTCCATTACCTCAAGCGCTGTATAGCCCCTACGAATTTAGCGTTCTCCCATAAATGTAATACTAGAACTATCGGATGCCTGCGAGACGCTCTTGTTTTCGGGTTAGTAATCCAGAATAACCCAATAAAACCACAGACATCAAACTGGGGGGTCTATTTCTGTCGGGTCCTTTAATTATCTCCACCAGGATGCGACCCACACCAGCCTGCTAATACTCAGTGTCTACATACTCCTAGGTGAACATGGCAGCAGGTTTATGGAAACGCCCAGGCGCTGTATAATCCTCCGGGTTTAGCGCTTCCCCTTGATTATAATAATAATTTGGAAACGCCCCCACGATCAAGGGGGTTCCTTGACGCTGGTGAGGGGCTCTTGATCTAGGGAATTGGTTCTGTGCTCTAGTTCCCTGAATTGAGCCTGAATGCCTCCCATCCCTCCCCCCCCCACATGCGCTGTATAATCCTACGGGTTTAGCGCTCCCCCATGATTATAATATGGAAACACCCAGTGTTTCCACTTGAGAATTAATTAAGTTAATTTAGGCACAGGTACACATAAGTGTGTTGAGGCCACTACCAATTGGATCTGTGCTCATGGCTCTGTTGATAGCATCCTCGTAAATGCACTGAGGAACTGGGATTGATCTCTGGCACGGATGAAATGACACAAACACAAATACTTTATTTCTCTTCTGAAGTATGATATATTGTTAGGCACAAAAGACAGCCACTAGCATGTGGTGCAGTTCAGGCAAACTGATCCTAATGCTTAAAGACTACTTAAAACTAGACAGATGGGGAAATTTTCTTATACTTGCTGCCTCTGTACATCCGGGGTCCCAGACTATTCAACATCTTACCACAAGATGTCAGAAACATGGCTGGAACAAGTGTAGAAGCCTTCAAGAGGAAACTGGACAAGTATCTTGACCAGGTGCCAGATCAACTAGGCTGTGATGGATATGTGGGACAGCAGGCCTCCAGCAGCAACATCCTGGTTGACCAGGCAAGCACCAGACAAGCCTGGCCTATGGCCAGGCTCAGAGAGTAGATAAACTCTCGAAACTCTCAAAGGTATATCAAAGGTATACCTAGCAGTAAGTAAGTACCTGGGTATAAGCCAACTGTTGTTGGTTGCATCCTGGGGAAGAAGATTAAAGGACCACAATGGAAATCATTTAGACAGTCCCCATTATCATCTTCACTCTGTCAGACACTTCTGAGTCATAATAGGGTAGCCTTTTTCTAGTCCTAAGATACTGTATGGACACAACTGCAGCTATTTCCATTTAATCCTCATGTATTGTGAGGACTTTACTGTTGAATATGTTTGTATTGGTAACCTAGCCAGTATTATTGCATTTTTGCATTTTCATATTTTAAGTGCTGTATGAAAGATATTTGCTTCTTAGAGTGAAAGCTACATTTATAATTTAAAATAATTAACTTTTCAGCATGCGCTTTGGGAATAAGATCTCGCTGGCATGCCCCATTTCGGCGTGAATTACGAAGGAGGCAGAAACGGAGAAGAAAGGGATTGCACATAAATTTAGACGCTCAGAATTTATTGAGTGGTAAGTAAACTATTCATGGAATTACACATTTGTAGTTACAGGGGTAGAACTATTTTGGTGGTGTCTTCTAGATAATTGATCTTACCTGTTTATATTTTTTAAATGTTTAGTGATTGTAAGACATACTTCCTCCTATAATACATTTGAAAACTGGATTTAGTATGCATGCATACAATTCAGTATCTTGATCACTGCTGCAATTAAGCAAGGTAACCCTTCCCTGCAATAGCCCCTGCCCCCTTTCAAAGAAAAAACAACAGTAAGATTGTTTTAGAAATGTTTCCCTGCCTTCACCTCTTTCTCTTAGGCTCTTACTGATCCAACCCTCAAACTTCCTCAAGAGCTGTAACATAATACACAGGAATCACACTAGAAACAAGTTCTGTAATTCTGGTATTCATCATGTTCAAATGAATTTTTTTAAGATGTGCAAGACACATGTGCAACACCTGGGTGTCTTTACTGTGGAGACATTTTGCCTACAAGTGGCTTTATTTATCCAGTACAGAGAACAATTCCAGAGACTGTAGAAGACATGAAGAGCTTGTTTGAGGTGATCAGTCCCTCATCCATGATAAATCTATTGGAGACAGTGGAAGACTGAGGTAGTAGCTGACTTCCACTATCTCCAGCAGGTTCATCAAGGTTGAGGGATTGATTACCTCAAACTTCTTCTTCTTGTCTTCCACTGTCTCCAGTAATTTCTCTACATTGAATGGTAAAGCCACTGGTTGGCAAAAATGTTTCCATAATGAAAATATCTAAGTGTTGCTCATATGTTTTATTCATCTGCTTGTCAGTTTTGTATACTATTAATATATAAAATGAATGTCAATAGAAACTCCATGCAAATAACTGGACCAAAATTTGGAATTGTGCTGTACTAGAAACTGTATAATATTAAGTTCAAAAGAAATCTAAAAAGACTATGCATAATTTTAGTTCTCAATTGTTCATTTCTGCAGTATGTGTTTAGGGGATAAGTCTGTTGAGTATACCTGGTAAAGTGTATGGTAGAGTTATAATTGAAAGAATTAAGATAAGACGGAGAATAGGATAGCAGATGAACAAGGAGGCTTTAGGAAAGGTAGGGGGTGTGTGGACCAGGTGTTTACAGTGAAACATATAAGTGAACAGTATTTAGATAAGGCTAAAGAAAGTCTTTGTGGCATTTTATGGATTTGGAAAAGGCGTATGACAGGGTGGATAGGGGGCAATGTGGCAGATGTTGCAGGGGTATGGTGTAGGAGGTAGGTTACTGAAAGCAGTGAAGAGTTTTAAAGAGGATAGTGAGGCTCAAGTTAGAGTATGTAGGAAAGAGGGAAATTATTTCCCATAAAAGTAGGCCTTAGACAAGGATGTGTGATGTCACCGTGGTTGTTTAATATATTTATAGATGGGGTTGTAAGAGAAGTAAATGCGAGGGTCTTGGCAAGAGGCGTGTAGTTAAAAGATAAAGAATCACACACAAAGTGGGAGTTGTCACAGTTGCTCTTTGCTGATGACACTGTGCTCTTGGAGATTCTGAAGAGAAGTTGCAGAGATAGGTGGATGAATTTGGTAGGGTGTGCAAAAGAAGAAAATTAAAGGTGAATACAGGAAAGAGTAAGGTTATGAGGATAAAAAGATTAGGTGATGAAAGATTGAATATCAGATTGGAGGGAGAGAGTATGGAGGAGGTGAACGTATTCAGATATTTGGGAGTGGACGTGTCAGCAGATGGGGCTATGAAAGATGAGGTGAATCATAGAATTGATGAGGAAAAAGAGTGAGTGGTGCACTTAGGAGTCTGTGGAGACAAAGAACTTTGTCCTTGGAGGCAAAGAGGGAATGTATGAGAGTATAGTTTTACCAACGCTCTTATATGGGTGTGAAGCGTGGGTGATGAATGTTGCAGCGAGGAGAAGGCTGGGGGCAGTGGAGATGTCATGTCTGGAGGCAATGTGTGGTGTGAATATAATGCAGAGAATTCGTAGTTTGGAAGTTAGGAGAGGTGCGGGATTAACCAAAACTGTTGTCCAGAGGGCTGAGGAAGGGTTGTTGAGGTGGTTCAGACATGTAGAGAGAATGGAGTGAAACAGAATGACTTCAAGAGTGTATCATCTGTAGTGGAAGGAAGGCGGGGTAGGGGTCGGCCTAGGAAGGGTTGGAGGAGGGGGTAAAGGAGGTTTTGTGTGCGAGGGGCTTGGACTTCCAGCAGGCATGCGTGAGCGTGTTTGATAGGAGTGAATGGAGACAAATGGTTTTAATACTTGACGTGCTGTTGGAGTGTGAGCAAAGTAACATTTATGAAGGGATTCAGGGAAACCGGCAGGCCGGACTTGAGTCCTGGAGATGGGAAGTACAGTGCCTGCACTCTGAAGGAGGGGTGTTAATGTTGCAGTTTAAAAACTGTAGTGTAAAGCACCCTTCTGGCAAGACAGTGATGGAGTGAATGATGGTGAAAGTTTTTCTTTTTCGGGCCACCCTGCCTTGGTGGGAATCGGCCAGTGTGATAATAAAAAATAAAAAAAAATGTGTTTATGGATTTGATGAATAAAAGCGTGTGTGCAGTAATTGTAGCAGATGGAAAAAATTGAATGTGATAATAATTCTATTTAGGGAGAAGGGGATATATGATGATATTTATAGTACTACTTAAAGAGTTGAATGAAATTAAAAACATGCATGAACCACTTTGCTGAATAACAGAAATTGCTTACTGAAGTAGAGTAATACTGTAATAGTTATTTGGGGTAACCCTTAATGAAGAGTCTAATGATGTATCATAATTTATGCTCTCAATTCATACTTATGTTCATCTAATCTTACCTGGTCACCTCAGATTACCTTTCCATTTCCTGCACTGTCTACAGTATTTTTTCTCTCCATTGGATTGACACAGCAATAGGCTGGTAGAATGTCTCCATTAATAAAGATGTCCAGGTGTTACACATGTCCTATTCATCACCTTGTCAGTATTATATATTATATACCGTATGTATCTGATAAAGTGAATGATGGTGAAAGTGTTTCTGTTATTTTGGGTCACCCTGCTTCAGTGGGAGACGGCCAGCATGTTAAAAAAGAAAAGTGTATCATTAATGTAATGATAATCAGATAAAGAGTAGTTTTAATGTTAAAATTTTATTAACAGGAATTATGAAGCTGAACTGTTTGCATTTGGCAAGAGACTGCATGAAGAATTTGACAACTCTGTGTTGAGGGGGGCCTTGACTGACTCCTCTTATATTGCTCAGAGACTAGTTTTCAGCAGGCACCCTTTGGGGTCACTATTCCTGCTCTTGAAATGAAAAGCAACACTGAATTGGCAGCAGTTGGTGAAAAAATTATATCAGATTATTGTGCAAAATATTTGAGAGCAACTCTTCCTTTATTGCCAGAGGAAGGTATAAGGTACTGTAGTTAATTCTTTTGTAAACAAAAGTGTGCATTTTTAAATATAAAAATTTGAAAAAAAAAAAATATTATAGAATCTCTGCAGTAAGTGCCCTTATATTTCTACTAAGTTATCAGCTTGAGATCATTGCATTTTGAATATTGGGTATTCTTTCCTTTCTTTCAACACACCGGCCATATCCCACCAAGGCGGGGTGGCCCTAAAAGGAAAAATGAAAATTTCTCCTTTTACATTTAGTAATATATACAGGAGAAGGGGTTACTAGCCCCTTGCTCCCGGCATTTTAGTTGCCTCTTACAACACACATGGCTTACGGAGGAAGAATTCTGTTCTGCTTCCCCATGGAGGTAAGAGGAAATAAATAAGAACAAGAACTAGTAAGAAAATAGAAGAAAACCCAGAGGGGTGTGTATATATATGCTTGTACATGTATGTGTAGTGTGACCTAAGTGTAAGTAGAAGTAGCAAGACGTACCTGAAACCTTGCATGTTTATGAGACAGAAAAATGGACACCAGCAATCCTTTCTTCTTTCTTTCAACACACCGGCCGTATCCCACCGAGGCGGGGTGGCCCAAAAGGAAAAACGAAAGTTTCTCTTTTTGCATTTAGTAATATATACTGGAGAAGAGGTTACTAGCCCCTTGCTCCCGGCATTTTAGTTGCCTCCTACAACATGCATGGCTTACGGAGGAAGAATTCTGTTCCACTTCCCCATGGAGGTAAGGAAATAAACAACAAGAACAAGAACTAGTAAGAAAATATTAGAAAACCCAGAGGGGTGTGTATATATATGCTTGTACATGTATGTGTAGTGTGACCTAAGTGTAAGTAGAAGTAGCAGGACATACCTGAAATCTTGCATGTTTATGAGACAGAAAAATGGACACCAGCAATCCTACCATCATGTAAAACAATTACAGGCTTTCGTGTACACTCACTTGGCAGGACGGTAGTACCTCCCTGGGTGGTTGCTGTCTACCAACCTACTACCATGTTGGGTATTATATATGACTAAATTAAGAAGAGTGCTGTACTTTTGTCATGTAAACAGAATGGATATATATTGTAAATTTTGCATTATGATAATGAGAAAATACAGCATTGCTAGGGAATACACTAGAGTAATGTCGGAGAAAGCATAGAATACACTGATGTAAGAAACAGCTTGAGATACACTAATGTAGGAAACAGCATGTGATAATACTAATCTTTATTTCTACAAGTACATGATACAACTATTACAGACCTGCCTGACATTGTTAACATGCTGTATAGAAAGTCCCTGATTATGAAGAGCATTTCTGGCAACTTAGGTTAATCTTGTCCCCTAGGATGCTACCCACAATAGTCGGCTAATACCCAGGTGCAAACTTACTGTGAGGTGAACAGAGGCAGCAGGTGTAAGGAAACATACCCAACATCTTACCCATGCTTGGGTAGATCTACGTAGATCTATGTTCATTCGTGTAGCTCTTCGAACGTAGATCTATGTTTTTTTTTACATGCTTTCAAATGGAGAATATCAAGGTCGGAGCACTACGTGTGTAAGCTTAGATCTACGTTTGGACAATTTAAGGGTTAAATGTTTATTTATCTATTACTAATTGTACTGTGTATATTTGTTGTGTGTATGTAAAACTATAATTAATCTCTATAAAATGTATTTTTTTTGTGAATATTTTTGGGTTTCTGGAACGGATTAATTGTATTTACATTATTTCTTATGGGGAAATATTGCTTCGAATTTCAAACGTTTAGACTTTAGAACTAGCTCCTGGAACAGATTAAGTTCAAAATTTGGGGTACCACTATACAGGGAAATAGCATGGGATATACTAATGTATGGGAAACAGCATGGGATATGCTACAGCACTATAGGGAAACAGCATGGGATAGAGTATTGTAGGGGAAACAGCATGGGATATACTAATATAGGAGAAACAACATGGGATATACAGTGGTACCCTGAGTTTCGAACTTTCTTCGTTCCAGAAGGCTGTTTGAGTGCCGTTACCGAACGAATTTGTTCCCATAAGGAATAATGTAAATTAAATTAGTCCGTTTCACACCCCCAAAAATACACTTACAGAAGCACTTACAATAATACACTTACATAATTGGTCAAGTTGGGAGCAGTTTGAAACTCGGGGTACCACTCTACTAATGTAGGAGAAACAACATGGGATATACTAATGCAGGGGAAACAGCATGGGATATACTAATATAAGGGAAACAGCATGGGATACACTAATGTATGGGAAACCATATGTAATACACTAGAACAATGTAGGAGAAATAGTGTGGGACTTATTAATATAACAGTGGAAAAGAGCCTGGCATCCCCCATATATATTACCCAAGAGGACTGGGGTTGTTTTTATCATATAGTATGTGATATTACATGTACAAGCATATATATACATACCCCTCTGGGTTTTCTTCTATTTTCTTTCTAGTTCTTGTTCTTGTCTATTTCCTCTTATCTCCAGGGGAAAGTGGAACAGAATTCTTCCTCCGTAAGCCATGTGTGTCATAAGAGGTGACTAAAATGCCGGGAGCAAGGGGGTAGTAACCCCTTCTCCTTTATATATTACTAAATTTGAAAGGAGAAACTTTCGTTTTTCCTTTTGGGCCACCCCACCTCGGTGGGATATGGCTGGTACGTTGAAAGAAGAAGAAGTATGTGATATATTATATATGCATTGTTCCTTTGTATAAAGGCAAAGGGGACAAAAGAGAGTGCAAAAGTTATAGGGGGATAAGTCTGTTGAGTATACCTGGTAAAGTGTATGGTAGAGTTATAATTGAAAGAATTAAGAGTAAGACGGAGAATAGGATAGCAGATGAACAAGGAGGCTTTAGGAAAGGTAGGGGGTGTGTGGACCAGGTGTTTACAGTGAAACAT
>NW_026467304.1:0-32055 GCF_026875155.1 Cherax quadricarinatus
AATTTTTTAAAACCCAAAATCCCTAGCTAAAAAATTTCACTTATAACCCACACCCAGATGCAAACTATCTGCCCTTTTGGTCGGTCCGGGCCATATCCAATCTCTGTTTAAAAGGACGTTACCGTCACAGGCCAGAATCCAGACTGTCCAACAGCACCAACGCCTAGTAAACCATTGAAGGCACCAACAGCCTGGCAAACCAGCGTTGGTGCCTTCATTTATGACACCCCTACCATCCTTTCTTTAAATCCTCTCCTAGCTCTAACCAACCATTTCTTCCCTTCTCCCCATACCTTCACATCATTTCCATTATCCGTCTATCACCCGAGAATCCACATACAATTCCACATCCACTCCC
The DNA here is from genome assembly GCF_026875155.1 of Cherax quadricarinatus. Taxonomy (NCBI): domain Eukaryota; kingdom Metazoa; phylum Arthropoda; class Malacostraca; order Decapoda; family Parastacidae; genus Cherax; species Cherax quadricarinatus. Next base: position 359 of record NW_026467304.1, read on the forward strand.
TCAACTAGTCTACCAGACACCTGAGCGCTACATCTACAAGTCACCTGGGCCCAACATCTACCAATCACCTGGACCGACATCTACCAGTCACTTGGGCCTTACATCTACCAGTCACCTGGGCCCTACATCTACCAATCACCTGGGCCCTACATCTGCCAATCACTTGGGCCTTACATCTACCAATCACCTGAGCCCTACATCGACAAGCCACCTGGGTCCTACATCTACCAGTCACCTGGCCCCTACATCTACCAGTCACCTGAGCCCTACATCGACAAGTCACCTGGGTCCTATATCTACCAATCACCTGGCCCCTACATCTACCAGTCACCTGGCCCCTACATCTACCAGTCACCTGGGCTGCTCCCCAGCCCTGGCTTCTACCACCCCAACCTCCTCCCCAAAGTGGCACTACCAACTTACACTGACAAAGCCTCACGTAATCTCCACATATCCAGATTGATGCTTGGGATACCCAACTCGATGTATGTGATTTATTTACAGTTTCCAGTTTTAAAAGTGTGTGTGTGTGTGTATGTGTGTGTGTGTGTGTGTGTGTGTGTGTGTGTGTGTGTGTGTGTGTGTGTGTGTGTGTGTGTGTGTGTGTGTGTGTGTGTGTGTGTGTGTGTGTGTGTGTGTGCGTGTGTGTAAGCACATTTCGCGTGTAGTTTATCTGTGACTGTTTCTTGAGTCTTGGTACTCTCGCGACCCAGCCTGGAGTCAGGCCTCCCTGTTGATTACCTAAACCACCAGATTGTTGCCGTTGGCGGCCCACACATGAATCATTTCACTTCACTTTGCTGTTGGAGAATGTTTCCTTCATATTGTTTTAATTCTCTGTTTATCTCCGTGTTTCATCAAAGCTACCATTCCTACACTCTGTTCTCTCAGAGTTTCACTACTACAGTACTCTCAGTGTAGGTCAGCTGTATGGTCGTTCTCACTCCTCTTTAGTCTTGTACTCAGCCCTCTTTATTCTCGTTCTCAGTTCTCTTTATTCTTACTAGAGTAACCATCTATAAGACAGTTGCTCAGTCATACTCAAGGCCTGGTCATGGACCGGGCCGGGGGGGGCATTGACCCCCGGAACACCCTCCAGGTATACTCCAAGTATGGGTTCTCCGTGCACTGCCCCGTACACTGCCCCGTACACTGTCCCATACACTGCCCCGTACACTGCCCCGTACACTGCCCCGTACACTGTCCCATACACTGCCCCGTACACTGCCCCATACACTGCCCCGTACACTGCCCCATACACTGCCCCGTACACTGTCCCATACACTGCCCCGTACACTGCCCCGTACACTGTCCCATACACTGCCCCGTACACTGCCCCATACACTGCCCCGTACACTGCCCCATACACTGCCCCGTACACTGCCCCATACACTGCCCCGTACACTGCCCCATACACTACCCCATACACTGCCCGTACACTGCCCCACTACACAGTGCTGCTCATGTCTTACTAATCAAGTATATTTGTGTTATCGTCTTTCCTCATCTTTCAAGACGGCAGGAAGGGGTGCATAAAATTAAACCGACAAGGCAGTAGAAAGGTTAGTAGAGATGTATAGAGAAAGATAAGTAAATAATGAGTGTGGAAAATAAGTAGAATGATAGGTAGGGAGAAACAAAATAAAACGTTCATTTCCAGACGCTTTACAATGCATTAAACAGCGATAAAAAATATATACGTTAGTTATCGTAGGATAACTGATATTTAATTAAGTTGACATGAATTAACCGTAACTGTTAGAAAGTGTTGAAAAATTATCAGCAGTGTATTCCCCTTCATGTATTTTATTGTATTTTGTATTGAAATAGCGAGGTTGTAAGATAACTGGAAGATAACGAAGATAACTGAAGAACGTATTTTGATGTCCCATGAACAGTACACTGGTGTACAAGAATGATATTCAATACCAACAAGATTAAGACACATGTACAACATCTGGGTGTCCCGGTGGTCTGGTGGCTAAAGCTCCCGCTTCACACACGGAGGGCCCGGGTTCGATTCCCGGCGGGTGGAAATTCCGACACGTTTCCTTACACCTATTGTCCTGTTCACCTAGCAGCAAATAGGTACCTGGGTGTTAGTCGACTGGTGTGGGTCGCATCCTGGGGGACAAGATTGAGGACCCCAATGGAAATAAGTTAGACAGTCCTCGATGACGCATTGACTTTCTTGGGTTATCCTGGGTGGCTAACCCTCCGGGGTTAAAAATCCGAACGAAATCTTATCTTATCTTATCTTATCTTATTGTAGACGTTTCGCCATCCGGTGGCTTTATTAATACAAATTCCAGGATATAATTTGAAGACAGTAGGACTATGTACAGAAGATGAGGTAATCAGTCCCGCAGCCTTGGAGTTGGTGCGAAGAGCACCGTAGTTGTGGAGGATCTGGAGCAGAGGCAAGAAGCCTGGCGCTTATATACTAACGTCAGGTGGAAAGCAGACGTTTAGCAGACGAGGGCATAGTCACTGGTAGGCGGGATTCCCAGTGGAAGAAGGTCTTATCCAAGAGATGGGTTAGTTGTAGTATTAGTGACAATTTACCTGGAGTTTACCTGGAGAGAGTTCCGGGGGTCAACGCCCCCGCGGCCCGGTCTGTGACCAGGCCTCCTGGTGGATCAGAGCCTGATACACCAGCCTGTTACTGCTGGCTGCACGCAAACCAACGTACGAGCCACAGCCCGGCTGATCAGGAACCGACTTTAGGTGCTTGTCCAGTGCCAGCTTGAAGACTGCCAGGGGTCTGTTGGTAATCCCCCTTATGTATGCTGGGAGGCAGTTGAACAGTCTCGGGCCCCTGACACTTATTGCACTCGTCTGCTACACGTCCCCTTTCCTCGCCCTCCACCACCTCCTCCCTTAATCCTCTACATCTACACTCTCACCACTTACCACCTCCAACTTTAATCCTTCTCACTCTCACCCTACAGTCCTTCTCACTCCTCACCTTACAATCCTTCTCACCCTCACCCTACAAGCCTTCTCACCCTCATCTTTCAATCCATCTTACCCTCACCCTACAATCTTCTCACCTTCACCCTACAATCCTTCCACTCTCACCGTACAATCCTATTCTCACTCTCACCCTACAATCCTTCTCACCCTCACCCTACAATCCTTATCACCCTCATCTTACAATCCATCTACCCTCACCCTACAATCTTTCTCACCCTCACCCTCTAATCCTCTCACACCTCCACCCTACAATCCTTCTCACCCTCACCCTGCAATCCTTCTCACCCTTCACCTTACAATCCCTCTCATCCTCAGACTACAATCCTTCTCACCCTCATCTACAATTCTTCCACTCTCGCCCTACAATCCTTATCACCCTCATCCTACAATCCTTCTCACTCTCGCCCTACAATCCTTCTCACTCTCATCCTACAATCCATCTCACTCTCACCATACAACTCCTTTTCACCCCACCATACAATCCTTCTCACCCAACAATCCTTCTCACTGCTCACCCTACAATCCTTCTCACCCTCATCCTACAATCCTTCTCACTCTCACCATACAATCCTTTCACCCTCACCCTACAATCCTTCTCACCCTACAATCCGATCTCACCCTCACCATCCAATCTTTCTCTCACCCTCACCCTACAATCCTTCTCACTCTCACCCTCAATCCTTCTCACCCTCCCCGAACAATCCTTCTCATACTCGCCCTACAATCCTTCTCAACCTCACCCTAACAATCCTTCTCACTCTCACTCTACAATCCTTCTCACCCACACCCTACAATCCTCCTCACTCTCACCCTACAATCCTTCTCACCCTGCGCCCCTACAATCTTTCTCACTCTCACCCTACAATCCTTCTCACCCTCACCATACAATCCTTCTCACTCTCACCCTACAGTTCTTCTCACCCTCACCCTACAATCTTTCTCACTCTCACCCTACAATCCTTCTCACCCTCACCGTACAATCTTTCTCACTCTCACCCTACAATCCTTCTCACCCTCACCCTACAATCTTTTTTACTCTCACCTACAATCCTTTTCACCCTCACCATACAATCCTTCTCACTCTCACCCTACAATTCTTCTCACCCTCACCCTACAATCTTTCTCACTCTCACCCTACAATCCTTCTCACACTCACCCTACAGTTCTTCCCACTCTCACCCTACATTCCTTCTCGCCCTCACCCTACAATCTTCTCTACTCTCACCCTACAATCCTTCTCACCCTCACCCTACAATCTTTCTTACTCTCACCCTACAATCCTTTCACCCTCACCCTATAATCCTTCTCACTCTCACCCTACAATCCTTCTCACCCTTACCCTACAATCCTTCTCACTCTCCCCCTACAATCCTCTCACCCTCACCCTACAGTCGTTTCTCACTCTCACACCTACAATCCTTCTCACCCTCACCCTACAGTCCTTCTCACTCTCACCCTACAATCCTTCTCACCTTCACCCTACAGTCCTTCTCACTCTCACCCTACAATCCTTCTCACCCTCACCCTATAATCCTTCTCACTCTCACCCTACAATTCTTCTCACCCTCACCCTACAGTCCTTCTCACCCTCACCCTACAATCCTTCTCACACTCACCCTACAATCTTCTCACTCTCACCCTACAATCCTTCTCACACTCACCCTACAGTTCTTCCCACTCTCACCCTACCATCCTTCTCGCCCTCACACTACAATCTTTCTCTACTCTCAACCCTACAATCCTTCTCACCCTCACCCTACAATCTTTCTTACTCTCACCCTAGAATCCTTTTCACCCTCACCCTATAATCATTCTCACTCTCACCCTACAATCCTTCTCACCCTCACCCTACAATCCTTCTCACTCTCACCCTACAATCCTTCTCATCCTCTCACCCTACAGTCCTTCTCACTTTTACCCTACAATCCTTCTCACCCTCACCCAACAGTCCTTCTCACTCTCATCCTACAATCCTTCTCACCCTCACCCTACAGTCCTTCTCACTCTCACCCTACAATCCTTCTCACCCTCACCCTATAATCCTTCCTATTCTCACCCTACAATTCTCTCACCCTCACCCTACAGTCCATCTCACCCTCACCCTACAATCCTTCTCACACTCACCCTACAATCTTCTCACTCTCACCCTACAATCCTTCTCACCCTCACCCTACAATCCTTCTCACCCTCACCCTACAGTCCTTCTCACCCTCACCCTACAATCCTTCTCACCCTCACCCTACAATCCTTCTCACCCTCACCCTACAATCCTTATCACTCTCACCCTACAATCCTTCTCACCTCACCCTACAATCCTTCTCACCCTCACCCTACAGTCCTTCTCACCCTCACCCTACAATCCTTCTCACCCCTCACCCTACAATCCTTCTCACCCTCACCCTACAATCCTTCCACTCTCACCCTACAATTCTTCTCACCTCACCCTACAGTCCTTCTCACTCTCCACCCTACAATCCTTCTCACTCTCACCCTACAATCCTTCTCACCCTCACCCTACAGTCCTTCTCACCCTCACCCTACAATCCTTCTCACCCTCACCCTACAATCCTTCTCACCCTCACCCTACAATCCTTCTCACCCTCACTCTACAATCCTTCTCACCCTCACCCTACAATCCTTCTCACTCTCACCCTACAATCCTTCTCACCCTCACCCTACAGTCCTTCTCACCCTCACCCTACAGTCCTTCTCACCCTCACCCTACAATCCTTCTCACCCTCACCCTACGTCCTTCTCACCCTCACCCTACAATCTTTCTCCACCCTCACCCTACAATCCTTCTCACCCTCACTCTACAATCCTTCTCACCCTCACCCTACAATCCTTCTCACTCTCACCCTACATCCTTCTCACCCTCACCCTACAGTCCTTCTCACCCTCACCCTACAGTCCTTCTCACCCTCACCCTACAATCCTTCTCACCCTCACCCTACAATCCTTCTCACCCTCACCCTACAGTCCTTCTCACCCTCACCCTACAGTCCTTCTCACCCTCCCCCTTCAATCCTTCTCACCTCACCCTACAATCCTTCTCACCCTCACCCTACAATCCTTCTCACTCTCACCCTACAATCCTTCTCACCCTCACCCTACAGTCCTTCTCACCCTCACCCTACAATCCTTCTCACCCTCACCCTGACAGTCCTCTCACCCTCACCCTACAATCCTTCTCACCCTCACCTACAATCCTTCTCACCCTCACCCTACAATCCTTCTCAACTCTCACCCTACAATCCTTCTCATCCTCACCCTACTGTCCTTCTCACCCTCACCCTACAGTCCTTCTCACCCTCACCCTACAATCCTTCTCACCCTCACCCTACAATCCTTCTCACCCTCACTCTACAATCCTTCTCACCCTCACCCTACAATCCTTCTCACTCTCACCCTACAATCCTTCTCACCCTCACCCTACAGTTCTTCTCACCCCTACACCTCACCCTACATCCTTCTCACCCTCACCCTACAATCCTTCTCACTCTCACCCTACAATCCTTCTCACTCTCACCCTACAATCCTTCTCACCCTCACCCTACAGTCCTTCTCACCATCACCCTACAATCCTTCTCACCCTCACCCTACAGTCCTTCTCACCCTCACCCTACAATCCTTCTCACCCTCACCTACAATCCTTTTCACCCTCACCCTCAATCCTTCTCACTCTCACCCACAATCCTCTCACCCTCACCCTACAGTCATTCTCACCCTCGCCTACAGTTCTTCTCCACCCTCACCCTACAATCCTTCTCACCCTCACCCTACAGTCCTTCTCACCCTCACCCAACAATCCTTCTCACCCACACCTACAGTCCTTCTCACCCTCACCCTACAGTCCTTCTCACCCTCACCCTACAATCCTTCTCACCCTCACCCTACAGTCCTTCTCACCCTCACCCTACAATCCTTCTCACCCTCACCCTACAATCCTTCTCACCCTCACCCTACAATCCTTCTCACCCTCACTCTACAATCCTTCTCACCCTCACCCTACAATCCTTCTCACTCTCACCCTACAATCCTTCTCACCCCTCACCCTACAGTCCTTCTCACCCCGCCCTACAGTTCTTCTCACCCTCACCCTACCAATCCTTCTCACCCTCACCCTACAGTCCTTCTCACCCTCACCCTACAATCCTTCTCACCCTCACCCTACATCCTTCTCACCCTCACCCTACAATCCTTCTCACCCTCACCCTACAGTCCTTCTCACCCTCGCCCTACAGTTCTTCTCACCCTCACCCTACAATCCTTCTCACCCTCACCCTACAGTCCTTCTCACCCTCACCCTACAATCCTTCTCACCCTCACCCTACAGTCCTTCTCACCCTCGCCCTACAGTCCTTCTCACCCTCACCCTACAGTCCTTCTCACCCTCACCCTACAATCCTCTCACCCTCACCTACAGTCCTTCTCACCCTCACCCACATCCTTCTCACCCTCACCCTGCAATCCTTCTCACCCTCACCCTACAGTCTTTCTCACCCTCACCCTACAATCCTTCTCACCCTCACCCTGCAGTCCTTTTTCACCCTCACCCTACAATCCTTCTCACCCTCACCCTACAAAACCTTCTCACCCCACCCTACAATCCTTCTCACTCTCACCCTACAATCCTTCTCACCCTCACCCTACAATCCTTCTCACCCTCATCCTCAGTCCTTCTCACCCTCACCCTACAACCTTCTCACCCTCACCCTACAATCCTTCTCAACCCCCCACCCTACAATCCCTTCTCAAACCCCCACCCTACAATCCTTCTCACCCTCACCCTGCAGTCCTTCTCACCCTCACCCTACAATCCTTCTCACCCTCACCCTACAATCCTTCTCACTCTCACCCTACAATCCTTTTCACCCTCACCCCACAATCCTTCTCACCCTCACCCTGCATCCTTCTCACCCTCACCCTACAATCCCTTTTCACCCTCACCCTACAATCCTTCTCACCCTCACCCTACAATCCTTCTCACCTCAAACCCCACAATCGTTCTCCCCCCTCACCCGCAGTCCTTCTCACCCTCACCCTACAACCTTTTCACCCCACCCTACAACCTTTTCACTCTCACCCCACAATCCTTCTCACCCTCACACTACAATCCTTCCACCCTCACCCTGCAGTCCTTCTTTACCCTCACTCTACAATCCTTCTCACCCTCACCCTACAATCCTTCCACCCTCACCCTACAATCCTTCTCACCCTCACCCTACAATCCTTCTCACCCTCACCCTGCAGTCCTTTCTCACCCTCACCCTACAATCCTTCTCACCCTCACCCTACAATCCTTCTCAATCTCACCCTACAATCCTTCTCACCCTCACCCTACAATCCTTTTCCCCTCTCACCCCACAATCCTTCTCACCCTCACCCTACAATCCTTCTCACCCTCACCCTACAATCCTTCTCACTCTCACCCTACAATCCTTCTCACTCTCCCCTACAATCCTTCTCATCCTCACCCTACAACCTTCTCACCCTCAAACCCCACAATCCTTCTCACTCTCACCCTACAATCCTTCTCCCCCTCACCCTACAATCCTTCTCACTCTCACCCTACAATCCTTTTCACCCTCACCCTACAATCCTTCTCACTCTCACCCTACAATCCTTCTCACCCTCACCCTACAATCCTTCTCACCCTCACCCTACAATCCTTCTCACTCTCACCCTACAATCCTTCTCACTCTCACCCTACAATCCTTCTCACCCTCACCCTACAATCCTTCTCACTCTCACCCTACAATCCTTCTCACCCTCACCCTACAATCCTTCTCACTCTCACCCTACAATCCTTCTCACCCTCACCCTACAGTTCTTCTCACCCTCACCCTACAGTCCTTCTCACCCTCACCCTACAATCCTTCTCACTCTCACCCTACAATCCTTCTCACTCTCACCCTACAATCCTTCTCACCCTCACCCACAGTCCTTCTCACCATCACCCTACAATCCTTCTCACCCTCACCCTACAGTCCTTCTCACCCTCACCCTACAATCCTTCTCACCCTCACTCTACAATCCTTTTCACCCTCACCCTTCAATCCTTCTCACTCTCACCCTACAATCCTTCTCACCCTCACCCTACAGTCCCCTTTTCACCCTCGCCCTACAGTTCTTCTCACCCTCACCCTACAATCCTTCTCACCCTCCCCCCTACAGTCCTTCTCACCCTCACCCAACAATCCTTCTCACCCACACTCTACAGTCCTTTTCAAACCCCCACCCTACAGTCCTTCTCACCCTCACCCTACAATCCTTCTCACCCTCACCCCACAGTCCTTCTCACCCTCACCCACAATCCTTCTCACCCTCACCCTACAATCCTTCTCACCCTCACCCTACAATTTCCTTCTCACCCCACTCTAAAAATCCTTCTCACCCTCACCCTACAATCCTTCTCACTCTCACCCTACAATCCTTCTCACCCTCACCCTACATCCTTCTCACCCTCGCCCTACAGTTCCTTTTTCACCCTCACCCTACAATCCTTCTCACCCTCACCCTACATTTTTCTCACCCTCACCTACAATCCTTCTCACCCTCACCCTACAGTCCTTCTCACCCCACCCTACAATCCTTCTCACCCTCACCCTAAAAGTCCTTCTCACCCTCGCCCTACAGTTCTTCTCACCCTCACCCTACAATCCTTCTCACTCTCACCCTAAAAAACCTTCTCACCCCTCACCCTACAGTCCTTCTCACCCTCGCCCTACAGTCCTTCTCACCCTCACCCTACAGTCCCTTCTCACCCTCACCCTACAATCCTTCTCACCCTCCCCCCTACATCCTTCTCACCCTCACCCTACAGTCCTTCTCCCCCCTCACCCTGCAATCCTTCTCACCCTCACCCTACAGTCCTCTCACCCTCACCCTACAATCCTCTCACCCCACCCGCAGTCCTTCCCCACCCTCACCCCACAATCCTTCTCACCCTCACCCTACAATCCTTCTCACCCTCACCCTACAACCTTCTCACTCTCACCCTACAATCCTTCTCACCCTCACCCTACAATCCTCTCACCCTCATCCTGCATCCTTCCTCACCCTCACCCTACAATCCTTCTCACCCTCACCCTACAATCCTTCTCACCCTCACCCTACAATCCTTCTCACCCTCACCCTACAATCCTTCTCACCCTCACCCTGCAGTCCTTCTCACCCTCACCCTACAATCCTTCTCACCCTCACCCTACAATCCTTCTCACTTCCACCCCCACAATCCTTCTCACCCTCACCCCCACAATCCTTCTCCCCTCACCCTGCAGTCCTTTCTCACCCTCACCCTACAATCCTTCTCACCCTCACCCAACAATCCTTCTCACCCTCACCCTACAATCCTTTTCACCTCCCCCCTACAATCCTTCTCACCCTCACCCTGCATCCTTCCCCACCCTCAAACCCCACAATCCTTCTCACCCTCACCCTACAATCCTTCTCACTCTCACCCTACAATCCTTCTCACCCTCACCCTAAAAATCCTTCTCACCTCACCCTGCAGTCCTTCCTCAAACCCCCACTCTACAATCCTTCTCACCCTCACCCTACAATCCTTCTCAACCCTCACCCTACAATCCTTCTCACCCTCACCCTACAATCCTTCTCACCCTCAACCCTGCAGTCCTTCCACCCTCACCCTACAAAACCTTCTCACCCTCAAACCCCACAATCCTTCTCACTCTCACCCTACAATCCTTCTCACCCTCACCCTACAATCCTTTTCACTCTCACCCACAATCCTTCTCACCCTCACCCTACAATCCTTCTCACCCTCACCCTACAATCCTTTTCTCACTCTCACCCAAAAATCCTTCTCACTCTCACCCTACAATCCTTCTCATTTCCCCACCCTACAATCCTTCTCACCCTCACCCTACAATCCTTCTCACTCTCACCCTACAATCCTTCTCAACCCTCACCCTAACAATCCTTCTCACTCTCACCTACAATCCTCTCACCCTCACCCTACAATCCTTCTCACTCTCACCCTACAATCCTTCTCACCCTCACCCTACAATCCTTTTCACCCTCACCCTACAATCCTTCTCACTCTCACCCTACAATCCTTCCATCTCTCACCCTACAGTCCTTCTCACTCTCACCCTACAATCCTTCTCACCCTCACCCTACAATCCTTCTCACTCTCACCCTACAATCCTTCTCACCCTCACCCGTCAAAAATAAATAAAAAATCGGCTCATCGTCAAGGTGCTTTTGTTGGTTCCGTTCACGCTGGAGTGTGTGTGTGTGTGTGTGTGTGTGTGTGTGTGTGTGTGTGTGTGGTGTGTGTGTGTGTGTGTGTGTGTGGTGTGTGTGGTGGTGTGTGTGTGTGTGTGTGTGTGTGTGTTGTGTGTGGTCGATTTGTGGTGTGTGTGTGTGTGGTGTGGTGTGTTGTGTGTGTGTGTGTGTGTGTGAGTGTGTGTGTGTGTGTGTGGTGTTGTGTGTGTGTGTGTGTGTGTGTCTGTGTGTGTGTGTAGTTACCATTTGTCCTAGGCACAGCGATTAGAACTAGGCTGTGTATATGTGTGTGTGTATGTGTATTGCTTGTGTGTTTGTGTTGTTGTGTGTTGTGTGTGGTGTGGTGTGTGTTTGTGTTGGTGTGTGTGTGTTGTGTGTTGCACGCGTGTGTGTGTGTGTGTATGTGTATGCTCACCTATTTATACTACCAGGTTGTGTGTGTGTGTTGTGTGTGGTGTGTGTGTTGAGTGTGTGTGTGTGTGTGTGTGTGTGTGAGTGTGTGTGTGTGAGTGTGTGTGTGTGGGGGGGGGTGTTGTGTTGTGTGTGTGTGTGTGTGTGTGTGTGTGGTGTGTGTGTGGTGTGTGTGTGTGTGTGTGTGTGGTGTGTGTGGTGTGGTGGTGGTGTACTCACCTATTTGTACTCACCCATTTGTGGTTGCAGGGGTCGAGTCCTAGCTCCTGGCCCCGCCTCTTCACCGGTTGCTACTGGGCCCTCTCTCTCCCCGCTCCATGAGCTTTATCAAACCTCGTCTTAAAACTGTGTATGGTTGCTGCCTCCACTACGTCATTTTCTAGGCTATTCCACTGCCTTACAACTCTATGACTGAAGAAATACTTCCTAATATCTCTCTGACTCATTTGTGTCTTCAACTTCCAATTGTGGCCTCTTGTTTTCTGTGTCCCCTCCCTGGAACATCCTGTCTTTGTCCACCTTGTCTATTCCACGCAGTATTTTTATATGTCGTTATCATGTCTCCCCCTGACCCTCCTGTCCTCCAGTGTCGTCAGGCCGATTTCCCTTAATCTTTCTTCATAGGACATTCCCCTTAGCTCTGGAACTAACCTTGTCGCAAACCTTTGTACTTTCTCTAGTTTCTTGACGTGCTTTATCAAGTGCGGGTTCCAAACAGGTGCTGCATACTCCAGTATGGGCCTGACATACACGGTGTACAGTGTCTTGAATGATTCCTTACTAAGGTATCGGAATGCTGTTCTCAGGTTTGCCAGGCGCCCATATGCTGCAGCAGTTATCTGATTGATGTGTGCTTCCGGAGACATGCTCGGTGTTATACTCACCCCAAGATCTTTCTCCTTGAGTGAGGTTTGCAGTCTTTGGCCACCTAGCCTATACTCTGTCTGTGGTCTTCTGTGCCCTTCCCCTATCTTCATGACTTGCATTTGGCAGGATTAAATTCGAGAAGCCATTTGCTGGACCAGGTGTCCAGTCTGTCCAGGTCTCTTTGAAGTCCTGCCTGGTCCTCATCAGATTTAATTCTCCTCATTAACTTCACATCATCTGCAAACAGGGACACTTCTGAGTCTAACCCTTCCGTCATGTTCACATATACCAAAAATAGCACTGGTCCTAGGACCGACCCCTGTGGGACCCCGCTCGTCACAGGTGCCCACTGTGTGTGTGTGCGTGTGCGTGTGTATGTGTTAGAAGAGGTCGAATCTCGTCTACTGGCCCCACCTCACTACTACTCACCAACGCTCAAACACTGTTCTAGCTTCGTGAGCCCTATTGTACCTATTCTTGAAACTGTGTACAAACACTGCTTCCATCACTTTCTCGTGAAGATAATTCTACTGCCTGACTGCTTAAGCCCCTATAAGAAGAAAAGTAGGTCAGCTTTAGCTGAAGCAGATTTCTCCAGGCTGAGGGACTGACCACCTTATATCTCCAAGGATGAAATGATTACACCACCTTCATTTCACTACTACACTTGCTACCTCTGTAGTTGACTGAAGAAACCTACTTGTGTAGGCGAAATGTTTCATCAATAAAGATATCCAACTTGTATGTGTCTTAAACAAGGAGAAAGATATAGAATGTACAAAGGAATAACTAATCAACAGAATTCACAGATAAGGATCAGTATTCTTCAAAGATTCGTCCGATGACTCATCATTCTTTTTCTATGTGTCAACGACTTTCATGAAGCCTAGAATCTCACATAACAGTGTGTGCAGACGACAGATGAAGTCCAGAGAGATGGCATTTCCTATGTATGTAATGAAGCCTCGCTGGATTACTGGACGATATCCTCATAGCCCTACTGAAGTCTCCCAGCTCAAGTTGACACACTTCAAGACTGCATGAGCCTCATCCTGCGTGTTGATGTACACAATTTTGCTACATAAAAATACTCTGAACCTTTCCCAATAGTTGAAAATCTTGACTGGCTCTATGAGAACCATAAACAATCTCTGCACGATTCCAGCTTTGATATCTCTCATGGAACCATCAACACTGGAGAATACTCTATGCGAGAAAGCACAGACTATTTGAATACTGTAACCATTTGCTCTATTTTCCATTTTTTGAAAGTTCTCGTCATCTACCCCACGTCATTTTCCTATCTTTCGTCACCTTTGCCTTATTACACCCAGATCCGTCCCATGTTCCTTTTGTTTTATTTGGTGGTTTCATGTATTTTGTACACAGTTCTTTTAATTTTTTTCTTCTTTCCACATATAAGGAGCGGAAACTTGACACCATTGAACGACCTGCCTCGCATGGGCCAGTAGGCCTTCTGCAGTGTTCCTCCATTCTTATGTTCTTATGTTCTTATGACATGCTCTCCACTGCCCACTGGAAAACTTTGCTTCCAGTGGGCAGTGGCTACATAAAATGAGGCCATTATACATAACGGCCTTATTTTATGTGTCCAGCAGTTCTTTTTTTAAGAGAAGTTACGGATTCTGTCTGTGGGCGCATATCTCCAGCTTGTGTTGTGCTTCTTGTTTTCGTGCTGTTGCTCTCTCTTCATCGTTTGCAATATATTCACTGTCTTGCATTCTGACTTCCGTTTCTTCTGTTCTGTACTGTTTATCAATTTCAGGCCCATCTCTCTGAACTCCATACTTTCACCCTTCCAAACTTCGTACATTTCCGCCAGGCTTATCATAAAATTCTTGTATTATCCAGATTTCCGATTTTCAGCTACCTCCCTTATACCTGTCCAGCTTTCCATCTCTCTAAGACAAATCCAGCGGCTTAATACAGCCGAAACATGAAATCTTGTACAAAAACATTCCACAATCAACTACCCTTCTTTCTCTTCCTCGGTCTTCCCACATCCCCTCCGGGTACACTCCACATGGTAACTAAATAAACAAATGACTTGTAGATATATTGGAAACAAGTCTGGAGCATCAGAGTAGTGACGTGCAAATCCCCCAGAGATCAACACAGTTGGAGCAGAAAGAAGACGAGGTTAAAAAAACATTGCTTATTCCAAAACAGTCACCCAACGGGAGGGTAAGAAGGGGACACACGAACCAACCCTCAATTCCTTCACACTCAACTACCTGATAATCTTGCCTTCTTTCTCCCCTCCCATTCCAACACACACAAATACATTACACACAAACATGCAGGAAGAAAAAATTTCGTGAATACGTTCTTCTTTTTACCCCCCCCATCCCCTCCTTTTTACCCACCTCTCTCTCTCTCTCTACACTCAACATCTATAGAGCGGTCATTAATTCTTCGCATGACTCGTATTTCCAACAGACTGTCACAACAAACAAATTCGAGAAGTCACAACAAGACCCCACTCATCGTCCTGGCCCACAGCTGCTTCCAGCTTTATGCCGTTGTCCATAAATTGCTAAATAATAAAGCTCATACCTATAAAACTATTTTTTTTTCTAACTCTGCTTGAATCAGCACTAAGAACTTAACGATAAAGAAAAATTTAAGAGTGAGGTGTTAAAATGAGCTGAGGTAAGATGACAGTTGTTAGCTTTGAAAATGACGAAGGAAGTCCAATCTTCAAGCTTGGGTAAGCTGTCAGCGATACAATAAAAAGAAAAGGACTTGTTGTGTCTGCTAGTCAATGACCGGCGCTTCACGGACGCTGCCGCCTACCCGCTTGAGGAAGTCGAAGTGTTGATTTCCTCACGGAAATGACGACCTTCGACCTGTCCGCGGGTGGCGCGGCGGCGTAATCGTACTTCCGGCGGCTGTCAGGGGCACGCACCAGCGAGTATTACACCGCTTTTATTACTAGTACTACAGCTGAATTATTACTCTCAATATTGCTACTGAAACACACTTAATGATGCCCATCTGCGACGGGATGCGATGGGCAGGAATAGTGATAAGGATTGGTTGGTTGGTTTTGTTAGGTTTCAACCTTATCGACTACACAATGAATATTGAGATTTCATGTATACTACCTGTCACAGATACTTTAATATCCACAGAACGAATGAAATTAACCTCTTAGTATATATATACACAGACACAGTATATATACACAGACATAGTATATATATACACACAGTATATATACCTGGAGAGGGTATCGGGGGTCAACGCCATGAGGCTTGGTCTGTGACCAGGCCTCATGGTGGATCAGGGCCTGATCAACCAGGCTATTACTGTTAGCCGCACGCAACCCGACGTACGAACCACAGCCCGGCTGGTGCTTGTCCAAAGCCTTCCTGAAGACAGCCAGGAGTCTACTGGTAATTCCCCTTATGCATGCTGGGAGGCAGCTGAACAGTCTTGGGCCCCTGACACTTACTGTGTTGTCTCTTATCGTGCTAGTGGAACCCCTGCTATTCATTGGGGGAATGTTGCATCGTCTGCCGAGTCTTTTGCTTTCATAGGCAGTGATTTTAGTGTGCATGTTTGGTACTAATTCCTCTAAGATTTTCCAAGTGTATATAATCATGTATCTCTCCCGCCTGCGTTCTAGGGAGTACAGGTTGAGGAACTTAAGGGTTCCCAGTAACTGAGATGTTTTATCGCAGTTATGCGCGCCGTGAAGGTTCTCTGTACATTTTCTAGGTCAGCAATTTCACCTGCCTTGGAAGGTGCTGTTAGTGTGCAACAGTATACACACAGACACAGTATACATACATAGATACACACGTATGCACACTCCTAACGGCTTCTCTATCAATCTATATCACTTGTACTCAGTTTTATGAGAATAAAATTTTGCGTTTGTATTTGTAAGGATGAGAACTTTGGGGAAGACAGAGAGAAAACATGTACAGGAACGATTGGTGATATGATAACGACGTACGAAATACCGGGAGGAATTGATAGATGGACAGGGACAAAAAGTGCGATAGGGAAGAAACAGGAAGGTGAGGGAGCAGATGGGAGTTCAAAACACGGATGAGTTTCGGGTCAACGCCCCCGCGGCCCGGTCTGAGACCAGGCTTCATGGTGGATCAGGGTCTGACCAACCAGGCTTTTACTGCTGGCCGCACGCAAGCTGACGTACGAACCACCACAGGTATGTTAGGAATTACTATTTTCAGCCTCAGAAGTGGTCAGGAAGTGTAGTGGACTGGAGTTAATGGACTGCTGGAAACTGGACAGTGGACTGCTGGGAATTACTGGAAACAAATAAATAAGAAAAAGGCACAATACCGTGACTGGAACGATACACAAATAACCCGCACATAAAAGAGAGAAGCTTACGACGACGTTTCGGTCCGACTTGAACCATTGACAAAGTCACACTAACCAGAAGTGGAGCAGGACGGCTATATATAGGCAGGAAGAGGTGGTGGTAGTAGTAGTAGTAGTAGTAGTAGTACAAGAATGGTATATAATACCGACAAGATGAAATTAAGACACGCGCAACACCCGGGCATCCCTATCGCAGACGTTTCACCATCCAGCCAGCCACTGGATGGCGAAACGTCCACAACAAAGACAACCAGACGTCGCACATATGTCTTAATTTCATCAGTAGTTGTAGTGGTAGTAGTAGTAGTAGAAGAGGTAGTAGTAATCTCGTTCATACCTCTCCTCCCTCTACAGACGTTCCTGGTGTCTACTCTATTTCTTGTTCCTCCTGTCCTCTTCAATACTTCGGAGAAACTGGTCGATCTCTTTCTGACAGACTTAGGGAGCACAAAAATAGTGTTAGGCTTGCCGACACTAACAATGCTCTTTTCTGTCACGTCAGAGATCATAGCCATCCTATTGACTGGTCTTCTGCTAAAACTGTCTTCCCTACTTCCAACTCGAACAGTCGCCGTCTAGTTGAATCCTCTCTAATACACAACTTTCCTTGTATGAATCTTAGTCCTGGCTTCGTCTCTGTAGATGCCTTCCTCTCCCACTACATTGTAAAATGCTCCAAACTTCAGAACACCCGTGACTTAACCTGACTCCTCATTTTTTTTTTTTCTTTTTCTTCTTCCTCTTCCCCTTTACCTCTTTCCTTTTCTCCTTGGGTTGTCTTTCTCTCTTCTGTCTCGTGTTTCTGTTCCTTCTTCATTTATTTCACCATTTCCCCCTTTCACCCACCTCTGTGCGCTTGCTCTCCCTCTGTGGGCACCTAGCTCTCTTGCAGTGCTCCCCTTCCTTTGTATTTGACTGGCTCGTCCTCCTTATTCCCCACTTCTACCACTACTACTACCTCTTCTACCACTTCAACTACTGATGAAATTAAGACACATGTGCGACGTCTGGCTGTCTTTGTTGTGGACGTTTTGCCATCCAGTGGCTGGCTGGATGGCGAAACGTCTACGATAGGGATGCCCGGGTGTTGCGCGTGTCTTAATTTCATCTTGTCGGTATTATATACCATTCTTGTACTACTACTACTACTACCACCACCTCTTCCTGCCTATATATAGCCGTCCTGCTCCACTTCTGGTTAGTGTGACTTTGTCAATGGTCCAAGTCGGACTGAAACGTCGTCGTAAGCTTCTCTCTTTTATGTGCGGGTTATTTGTGTATAATTACTGGAAACACTTGGAGTCACTTGACCTGTACTCACTGGAGAAAGAGATACATCATAATGTACACCTGGAAAATCCTAGAGGGGCTGGTCCCAAATCTGCACACAGAAATCACTCCCTACGAAAGCAAATGACTGGGCAGGAGGTACAAAATACCCCTAATGAAAAGTAGGGGCGCCATTGGTACATTAAGAGAAAACAAAATAAGCGTCCAGGGCCCTAGACTGCTCCATAGCCTCTCACCCTCCATAAGGGGGAATTGCCAATAGATCCCTGGCTGCCTTCAAGAAGGAGCTGGATGATTACCTAAATCAGTACCCGATCAGCTGGGCTGTGGTTCGTACGCTGGACTACGTGCGGCCATCAGTAACAGATTGGTTGATCAGGCTCTGATCCACTACGAGGCCTGGTCAAGGACTGGGCAGAGGGGAAGTTGACCCCTGGAACACCCTCCAGGTAGACTCCAGGAGATCCAGACATAGCTTTAAGAAGAGGTATGATAAGGCTCAAGATACTTGGAGGGAGCGAACCCAGAGGGGCCAGGAGTTGAGACTCAACACCTGCAACCACATAAATCTGTGTACATATACGCTGAGAACCCCCACCGTCGCTGAGGAGCGGAAGTATCGTACCGATGTGGACCTCACAGTCATCCACTGATGACTTCACAGTCATCAGTGGATGACTGCTTGTTTTACTGGGTTTTTGTCATTGACAAAAACCAATAAAACAAACCACACGCATTTGTTTTTGAGTGGATATGAAGTTAATTATTTTTGAGGTGATATACGAGGCGAGAAGCTGTAACAGTACGTTGTGGCCAACCACAGGGGAAGAGGACAATGACCAAGGAATGGGGAGGGGGACGGGGAGGAGAAGGGAAGGGGAAGGGGCGGGGGAGAGGTGAGGGGAAGGGGAAGAGAAGATTGAGGAGGTGGAGTATAGAGCAGGGTTTTCTTTACCTAGCAAAATTGGATATATCAGCAGCGTGCTGATACCCTATTCCATACGACAATCACACAGTGGGAACAAAGCTAAGTGTTTTTTCTCTGTCATAATCCATCAGCCTGAACTGGAAGGCATCAGTAGTGTCATCTGAGCTTGGTAACTTCAATAGTGTGAGTTTGAGCCAGGAAACAGGGAATACAGGTTCAGGAACCTCAAGCGCTCCCAGTAATTGAGGTGTTTTATCTCCGTTATGCGCGCCGTGAAGGTTCTCTGTACATTTTCTAGGTCAGCAATTTCACCTGCCTTGAAAGGTGCTGTTAGTGTGCAGCAATATTCCAGCCTAGATAGAACAAGTCACCTGAAGAGTGTCATCATGGGCTTGGCATCCCTAGTTTTGAAGGTTCGCCAAGCCCATGATGACACTCTTCAGGTCACTTGTTCTATCTAGGCTGGAATATTGCTGCACACTAACAGCACCTTTCAAGGCAGGTGAAATTGCTGACCTAGAAAATGTACAGAGAACCTTCACGGCGCGCATAACGGAGATAAAACACCTCAATTACTGGGAGCGCTTGAGGTTCCTGAACCTGTATTCCCTGGAACGCAGGTGGGAGAGATACATGATTATATACACCTGGAAAATCCTAGAGGGACTAGTACCGAACTTGCACACGAAAATCACTCACTACGAAAGCAAAAGACTCGGCAGACGATGCAACATCCCCCCAATGAAAAGCAGGGGTGACACTAGCACGTTAAGAGACCATACAATAAGTGTCAGGGGCCCGAGACTGTTCAACTGCCTCCCAGCATACATAAGGGGGATTACCAACAGACCCCTGGCAGTCTTCAAGAAGGCACTGGATAAGCACCTAAAGTCGGTTCCTGACCAGCCGGGCTGTGGCTCGTTCGTTGATTTGCGTGCAGCCAACAGTAACAGCCTGGTTAAGATAAGATAAGATAAGATAAGATTTCGTTCGGATTTTTAACCCCGGAGGGTTAGCCACCCAGGATAACCCAAGAAAGTCAGTGCGTCATCGAGGACTATCTAACTTATTTCCATTGGGGTCCTTAATCTTGTCCCCCAGGATGCGACCCACACCAGTCGACTAACACCCAGGTACCTATTTGCTGCTAGGTGAACAGGACAACAGGTGTAAGGAAACGTGTCGAAATGTTTCCACCCGCCGGGAATCGAACCCGGGCCCTCCGTGTGTGAAGCGGGAGCTTTAGCCACCAGGCTCTGATCCACCAGGAGGCCTGGTCACAGACCGGGCCGCGGAGGCGTTGACCCCCGGAACTCTCTCCAGACCTCCAGTCCAGAGCAATGAGGATATCGTCAGGTATTCCCAAAAGGGTTCATCAGTTACGGCAGCTTCAGAGGTTTCCCTCCGGCAGATCTAGAGTGACTCTCACTTGGAAACTGCCGTTTCTCAGTATAGTCTATCCCATACACGGGAGATATGGGATTTTTAATAGAAATAGATCCTTTGTTGTCTTAAAGAAGAAACTGGATAGCTCGTAGGTTCAGTCCATGATCAGCCGGGTTCTGGTTTATGTGCTGGACTGCGTGCGGTCACCAGTAATAGCCAGGTTGATTAGGCCTGTAACCACTAAGAGGTCTAGGATAAGGCAGCGGGGGCGTTGACCCCCCGAGAGCATACTTCAGGTATCCTACATGAATCCCAGAGCGGGAGCAAGAGAAATTATACACTGAATACAGAGGAAAGAGAGGAAGGAGGGGGAAGAGGAATTTAGATGTGATAATATATCCAAATGTTGATAGAAGAAAGAGAAGGGGAAGGGGAGAAAGGAACGCAAGGTTTATGTGGGAGGAGGACGGATGGAGGGAGGAGGGGTAGTGGTGGAGGATGGTAAGGAGAGAGGACGGAAGAGAGGATTGTGCGATGGTTCATGGCTTCCTTCCTTTCTCCACCCTCCCTCCTTCCATCCTTCCATCCCCCACTCCTCCCTCTCTCAGTCCCGTCAACCACCCTAACTCTACCTGGAGTCTACCAGGGAATCAACGTCCCCGCAGCCCGGTCCATGACCAGGCCTCCCGGTGGATCAGGGCCTGATCACATTCTGTCTCCCTTACATCACATGCACCCTCCTCTCACATTCTGTCTCTCTTACATCACATGCACCCTCCTCTCACATTCTGTCTCCCTTACATCACATGCACCCTCCTCTCACATTCTGTCTCCCTTACATCATATCCACCCTCCTCTCACATTCTGTCTCCCTTACATCACACGCACTTATGATAAATACTAGAGTCATCCATGCTGGTTCATTCCCTCCTCTCTCGCTCTTATCGAGACCTTTGCATGCACAGTTTCCCATTACCACATCCACCGTCTTTGCCCTTTACTTTTCTACTTCGCCAAGTGGATCTCAGTTCTCCAAGTCTATTACTTTGTTGTTGAACTATCCCGTGATTAGTAGCTCTGTTTTGGCCAGTATGGTGTCAGCCATTGCTTTGTTGCCGTGTTGGCATTCCCGTCTTGGTCTCCTACTGCTTGGTTGTGAGTCACAGCTTCTGCTGTGCTACTCTGGGTTCTCAGTCTTGATTGTGCTTTGTGGCCAGTTAATTATTTTTGTTTACGATTTCACTTCTTCAGAACTCCACTGGTTTCTGATGAGGAGTACCATCAGAAGAAGTGATGGAAATGATGATACTCTTGAGGCCACTCCTTTCCTCTAGGCTGGAATATTGCTGTGTACTAACAGCCACCTTCAGGCAGGCGATATTGCCGAGCTGGAAAATGTACAGAGAACCTTCACAGATCTTATAAACTTTGTCAAGCACCTAGATTACTGGAAGGCTTTAATTACTGGAAGGTCTTTAAGACCCTAGAAGTGTACTCCTTCAAATGTAGGCGAGAAAAATTCATCATAATCTACACAATAAATACACTGGAAGGTTTGGTTCCAAACCTGCACACTGAAATTATTACTTATGAACACAAGAGGCTTGACAGACGGTCCAGGATACCTCCAATAAAAACAAGAGGACCAATGAATACACTGAGAGAGAAGTCAATAAGTGTTAAAGGACCACGACTCTTCAACATCCTCCTTCATGCTGTCTTCAAAGAGCGAACTCGACAGATTCCTCAAAACAGTTAATAATCAACCGGGTTGTGATGCTATATTGGATTGTGGATGGAGGGCAACTAACAGCTTGATCGGTCAGGTGGGCAACCAGAGCGACCTCCAAGAGCGACTACAGATAGACTGTCCTGTTTCCTCTTATTTTAGCATTATGTGATATATCTTGTTGGGAATATAGCATCCATTTTCATTTCACTTAATTTTATCTCTGTGATAGCTATTCTGTCTTGTGTTGCCTAGGCTACCTTTGATATACCTTTGAAGAATTTCGAGAGTATATCTACTCTCTGAGCCCGGCCATGGGCCAGGCTCGTCTAGTGCTCGCCTGGTCAACCAGGCTGTTGCTGCTGGAGGCCCACTACCCCACATATCCATCACAGCCTGGTTGATTTGGCACCTGGTGAAGATACATGTCTAGTTTCCTCTTGAAGGCTTCAACACTTGTTCCAGCAGTGTTTCTGATATCTTCTGGTAAGATGCTGAAAAGTCTGGGACCCCGGATGTTGATACAGTGTTCCCTTATTGTCCCCACCGCACCCCTGCTCCTCACTGGGTTTATTTTACACGTCCTCCCATATCTCTCACTCCAGAATGTTCTTATGGCAGTGAGCAGATTTGGGACCAAGCCCTCGAGTACCTTCCAGGTATATATTATCATGTACCTCTCTCTCCTCAGCTCCAATGAGTACATGTTCAAGACTTGCAGGCGTTCCCAGTAGTTTAGGTGCTTTACTGGCTCAATGTGAGCCGTAAACGATCTCTGTATTTAATCCAGCTCCGATATTTCTCCTGCCCTGAACGGGGCCGTCAGCACTGAGCAATATTCTAAGTGAGGGAGCACTAGCAATTTGAAGAGTGTCACCATCGGCATTGTTTCCCTTGATTTGAAAGTTCTCAATACCCACCCAGTCATCTTCCTGGTTGTCGTGATCTTTGTCTTGTTATGGTCTTTAAAAGAAAGGTAGGCTGACATAATTATTCCCAGGTCATTTACGTGTTCCTTACGTTCTATTTGGTGACCCTCTTGAGTTTTGTATATAGTGTTCCTTTTGAGCTCTTCATTCTTTCCATACCTAAGCAGCTGGAACTTATCACCAGCTGCATAGGTATGGAAAGAATGTAGAACTCAAAAGGAGCACTATCATTCTTACTGACAATCCATCACTGAGTTTTTTCTTTAATATGCTTTGGTTTTCCAGGCTTGCAGTTCTCTGCTTATCTGGAAGGAGAGAGAGAAAGGTGATGCTGGGATTGGTGTGTGTACAGTGTTTCTGGAAGAGGGGGGGGGTCAAGTTTATAGCTACAAATAAGAAAAGATGGAAAATACGTGAGTTTATTGTTAATGTGGGAAAATTAGTGAAGGTCCTTGATCTGGGCCATTTGAAAGAGAGGAAGAACATTGCTAAAATACATTAACAAATGCAAGGAACGGAAAACTACACTAACAAATTCAAGGAACGGAAAACTACACTAACAAATTCAAGGAACGGAAAACCACACTAACAAATTCAAGGAACGGAAAACCAACTAACAAATTCAAGGAACGGAAAACCACACTAACAAATTCAAGGAACGGAAAACCACACTAACAAATTCAAGGAACGGAAAACCACACTAACAAATTCAAGGAACGGAAAACCACACTAACAAATTCAAGGAACGGAAAACCACACTAACAAATTCAAGGAACGGAAAAACCACACTAACAAATTCAAGGAACGGAAAACCACACTAACAAATTCAAGGAACGGAAAACTAGAACTTAAGCAAGAGGAAAGGGGGCAATTTCTTAGTGAGCTAAATAGACCTTTATTTTTAAGTGTTGCATGGAAAGGTATTAATAAAATAACTAGGAAAAGGACCTCCTAAACAATGAGGCCAAAACATCCAGGGATGAAATGCCGTCAAAAAATAACATCCCAGGGATGAAAATCTTCCATCTCATGTTAGAACAAACCTGGAGAGAACTTCTCAAGAAAAGTTGAAGCTGAACATGGCCAGACTGATCAGTTACTGATCTGAGAAACTTATCAGGATCTCTCGAGGACAGCCAGAGATTTGTTGGTCTTGATCCACCGGGAGTCCTGGTCTGGGACCGGGTCGCAGGGGTGCCAACTCCCTAAAGCATTTTTTTCAGGTAACCTTCAGGTATGAATGACCATTGTTTTGAGATGTTTGATTTATAAGGATCACGTCGCTTGATACTATGAATTTTTCCTCTAGTTAGCCTTCAGGAGAACTTTTATTGCCTCTCAGCTACCTCTCTCACTTCCTCAGTTCCCTTGGCCAACTGGCCGCTACGTAATAATCGCAGATCTCAGAGATCCATATATACAGTACCTTACTACACTCTGTTTCTTTCTTCTCTGTATTTCTTGCTACACTTTGTTTCTACACTGTTCCTTTCTACACTGTTTCTCACTATAAATATGCTTTCTCAATTCATGAAGACGCATCTATATTTTCGAGTATTTTTTTTTCCACTTTCTCTTTCTGTACACTGCCATGATCGGTATTAATGATTACCGTCTGTACACTCACTATCTGCCAAATATTATGAACGTACCTAATATTACTCTCAATGTATCTTAGAGGCTCCATTGATGGGTGTTGTGCTCGTCGATTTGCGTCTGCTGGGTCGAGACTCAGTTTCTGGCCCCTCCCCTTAGACAGATTTCTGGCCATGAAGCGAATATGTGAGGAACGCAATGGGCTCTAGTGTGTGTGTGTGTACTCACCTAGTTGTACTCACCTAGTTGAGGTTGCGGGGGTCGAGTCCGAGCTCCTGGCCCCGCGTCTTCACTGATCGCTACTAGGTCACTCTCCTTGAGCCGTGAGCTTTATCATACCTCTGCTTAAAACTATGTGTGGATCCTGCCTCCACTACATCGCTTCCCAAACTATTCCACTTACTGACTACTCTGTGGCTGAAGAAATACTTCCTAACATCCCTGTGATTCATCTGTGTCTTTAACTTCCAACTGTGTCCCCTTGTTACTGTGTCCAATCTCTGGAACATCCTGTCTTTGTCCACCTTGTCAATTCCTCTCAGTTTTTGTATGTCGTATTTGTCCCCTCTATCTCTCCTTCCTCCTTTGTGTCGGGTTTGATTTCCCTTAACCTCCCCTCGTAGGACTATGTAGAAGCCCTGTATGTCTGCACGACGCCCTGCGCTGCCAGCTTATTTCATATTTCGCCCCATGCTGGTGTGCACCTATAGGCCTTGCCACTTCAGTATGCCCAGACTTCCCTCCCCCTCACTCCACTGGGCCCTAGCGGAAGACAAAGTTAGTAGTCTCTCTCGTGGGATGGCCTCCCCGGCCTGGGCACAAAACACAACCCTGTGTCCCCACCACGACTTAACAAAAAAAGAAAAAAGCCCCCGAAGAGTATCATTAACCCCCCGCTTCGCCCCTACCAAACAAACCCCGTTATAATAACCTCCTAGTTGGGATGTCTTGTTGAAACTTTGCATTTTTTAGTTTTTATACGTGCTTGGCTAGGTGTGGGTTCCAAATGGTCCCGCATCCCCAATATGGGCCTAACGTACACGGTGTACGGGTCCTGAAGATTCCTTTTAAAAGATGTCGGAATGCTGTTTGAGGTTTGCTGGCGCCCTTTGCGGCGTTTTTTGTTGATGTGGCTTCAGGAGATGTGCCTGGTGTTTTCCCCACCCAAGATCTTTTTTTGAGTGAGGTTTGTAGTCTTGGCCCCTAGATTACTCCACTGCGGTCTTCTTTGCCCTTCCCCCAAATCTTATGACTTTGCACTTGGGGGGATTGAATCCAGGACCCCAATTGCTGGACCAGGTCTGCAGCCTGTCCAGACCCCTTTGTTGTTCTGCGGTCTTCGATCGGGAATTCTTCTTCAACTTCACGTCATCTGCAAACAGGGAACCTCGGAGTTTTTCCTTCCGTCATGTCTTTTCCGAATCAGAAACAGCATGGTCCTAGAAACTGCCCCCTGTGGGACCCCCGGGGTCCAGGTGCCCCACTCTGAACTCGCCACGTACTGACTCGCTGTGTCTTCCCTGACAAGTATTCCGATCCATTGTAGTCCCCTTCCCCTGTTTCCTGTTTGGTCCTCAGTTTTTGAAACCAATCTTTTGTGTGGAACTGGTAAAACGCTTCTTGCAGTAAGAAAATGCAATCCACCCACCTCTCTCTTTGTCTTACTGCTGCCCCATGTCATAGAACCCCCAGTGGTTTTGACACAGGTTTCCCCCGTCCCAAAACCATTTTGGCTGCTTTTGATGAGTCTTTCCTTTTAGGGTTCCACCACTCTTCTCCTGATAATCTTCCCCTGATTTTGCATACTATACATGTCAGTGACACTGGTCTGTAGTTTAATGCTTCATGCTTTTCCTTTTTTTTTAAAGTTTGGGATCATTTGTGTCTTCCATCCTCGGCAATTCCTTGTCGCTCCCTCTTCAGGACCCATGGGGAGATGTTATCTGACCCCCTTTCCTTTGGGTTCTAGCTCGCTCGTGTGTGGTGTGTGTGTGTGTGGTGTGTGTGTAACCTAATACCAATCACCCCACACACACACACACCACACAACAACACACACACACAACACACACACACAAAACACACCACCAAAAACACAAAAAACACACACCACGACTTCTTATAAAAAATTACAAAATTTTGTCGCTGTAGTCAACAATTTTTTTCACCTGATCTATTATTTGGGGTTTTGTGCAAGGTTCATTCGACCTTTTTATCCCATTCAACTCCCTTTCCAGAACGGAAACTTTTGGGCCGAGGGGAAAGAAAAAAATTAAAATGTTTTTTCCAAATTTTCAACACCCTTAATTTTAATACTTTTTAAATAAAATTAAAATTAATTTTAATAAAAAAAAAATAAATAAAAAAATTAAAATATATATTAATTAAAATTTTTTTAAACCCCCAAACCCCCTTCCCCCAACCCCCTGGGCCCAAAAAAAAAACCAAAACCCTCACAAACTCCACATTTTCCAAACTTTACATACAAAAATTCAAAAAACACCCCTCCTTCAATCCCCTTTTCCACCCCCCCCCCCCCCTCCCCCCCTAACCCTTCTTTTCCCCCCCCCCCCCCCCCCCCCCCCCCCCCCCCCCCCCCCCCCCCCCCCCCCCCCTTCCAACCCTCGCCCCCCACAAACCTCTTTACCCCCTCCCTCCAACCCCTTCCTAGGCCGACCCCTACCCCGCCTTCCTTCCACTACAGAAAATGATACACTCTTAAGTATTTTTTTCGCTCCATTTTCTCTACCATGTCCGAACCCCCCTCAACAACCCCCTTCCCTCAGCCCTCTGGACAACGTTTTGGTAATCCCCCCACCTCCCCTAACTTCCAAACTAGAATTCTCTGCATTATATTCACACCACACATTGCCTAGACAGACATCTCCATGCCCCCCAGCCTTTTCCTCGCTGCAACATTCATCACCCCCCGCTTCACACCCATATAAGAGCGTTGGTTTTTAAAACTATATCTCATACTTCCCCCCTTTCCTCCAAGGAAAAAGTTTTTTGTTCCACGACTCCCCAAAGGGACCACTCATCTTTTTTCCCCCATCAATTTAATTCACCTCTCTTTCATGACCATCGTGACACGTCCACTCCCAAATATTGAATGTTCACCTCTCATACTCTTCCCCCCCAATTGATATTCAATCTTTCATCACCTAATTTTTGTTATCCTATAAACCTTACCTTTTCCCGTATTCACCTTTAATTTTTTCTTTTACACACCCTCCAAATTTATCCCCAACTCTGCAACTTCTTTCAGAATCTCCCCAAGAGCCAGGTCACAGAAAGAGCAGCTGTGACAACTCCCATTTGTGTGTGAAATTTTTTCTTTTAACTCCCCGCCTTTGCCAGACCCCCCATTTACTTTTCTTCAACCCATTATAATATATTAAACAACCCCGGTGCATACACTCCCTTTTAAGGCTACTTTTCTGGGAAAAATTTCCCTCTTTCCACATACTCTATTTTAGCCTCACTTCCTCGTAAAAACTCTTCACTGCTTTCAATAACCTACCCCCTTTCCCATACATTGCAACATTGCCCCATTGCCCCCCCATCCCCCCTGTCAAAGCCTTTTCCAAATCCATAATGCCACAAAACCTCTTTAGCCCTTTTCTAAAACTGTTCACTTATGTGTTTTACTGTAAACACCTGGTCCCCACCCCCTACCTTTCCCAAAGCCTCCTTGTTTATTGCTATCCTATTTTCCGTCTTACTCTTAATTCTTTCAATTATAACTCTACCTACACTTTTCCAGGTCACTCAAGACTTATCCCCCCATAATTTTTGCACTCTCTTTTTCCCCTTTGCCTTTTTAAAAGGAAAAATATGCTGCTCTTGCCAATCCCTAGGTACCTTTCCCTCTTCCATACATTTTTTAAATAATTGCACCAACCACTCCAAAACTATATCCCCACCTGCTTTTAACATTTCTATCTTTATCCCATCAATCCCGGCTGCCTTACCCCCTTTCATTTTTACCTACTGCCTCACGAACTTCCCCCACACTCACAACTGGCTCTTCCTCACTCCTACAAGATGTTATTCCTCCTTGCCCTATTACACGAAATACAGCTTCCCTATCTTCATCAACATTTAACAATTCCTCAAAATATTCCTTCCATCTTCCCAATACCTCTAACTCTCCATTTAATAACTCTCCTCTCCTATTTTTAACTGACAAATCCATTTGTTCTCTAGGCTTTCTTAACTTGTTAATCTCACTCCAAAACTTTTTCTTATTTTCAACAAAATTTGTTGATAACATCTCACCCACTCTCTCATTTGCTCTCTTTTTACATTGCTTCACCACTCTCTTAACTTCTCTCTTTTTCTCCATATACTCTTCCCTCCTTGAATCACTTCTACTTGTAAAAACTTCTCATATGCTAACTTTTTCTCCCTTACTACTCTCTTTACATCATCATTCCACCAATCGCTCCTCTTCCCTCCTGCACCCACTTTCCTGTAACCACAAACTTCTGCTGAACACTCTAACACTACATTTTTAAAACCTACCCCATACCTCTTCGACCCCATTGCCTATGCTCTCATTTGCCCATCTATCCTCCAATTTAGCTGTTTATATCTTACCCTAACTGCCTCCTCTTTTAGTTTATAACCTTACCTCTCTCTTCCCTGATGCTTCTATTCTCCTTGTATCCCATCTACCTTTTACTCTCAGTGTAGCTACAACTAGAAAGTGATCTGATATATCTGTGGCCCCTCTATAAACATGTACATCCTGAAGTCTACTCAACGTCTTTTATCTACCAATACATAATCCAACAAACTACTGTCATTTCGCCCTACATCATATCGTGTATACTTATTTATCTCTTTTTCTTAAAATATGTATTACCTATAACAAAAACCCCTTTCTATACAAAGTTCAATCAAAGGGCTCCCATTATCATTTACACCTGGCACCCCAAACTTACCTACCACACCCTCTCTAAAAGTTTCTCCTACTTTAGCATTCAAGTCCCCTACCACAATTACTCTCTCACTTGGTTCAAAGGCTCCTATACATTCACTTAACTTTCTCCCAAAATCTCTCTCTCTCCTCTGCATTCCTCTCTTCTCCAGGTGCATACACGCTTATTATGACCCACTTCTCGCATCCAACCTTTACTTTAATCCACATAATTCTTGAATTTACACATTCATATTCTCTTTTCTCCTTCCATAACTGATCATTTAACATTACTGCTACCCCTTCCTTTGCTCTAACTCTCTCAGATACTCCAGATTTAATCCCATTTATTTCCCCCCCACTGAAACTCTCCTACCCCCTTCAGTTTTGTTTCGCTTAGGGCCAGGACATCCCAAATTCTTTTCATTCATAACATCAGCAATCATCTGTTTCTTGTCATCCGCACTACATCCACGCAAAATTTAAGCAACCCAGTTTTATAAAGTTTTTCTTCTTCTCTTTTTTAGTAATTGTATACAGGAGAAGGGGTTACTAGCCCATTGCTCCCGGCATTTTAGTCGCCTCATACGACACGCATGGCTTACGGAGGAAAGATTCTTTTCCACTTCCCCATGGACAATAGAAGAAATAAAAAAGAACAAGAGCTATTTAGAAAAAAGGAGAAAAACCTAGATGTATGTATATATATATATATGCATGTGCGTGTCTGTGAAGTGTGACCAAAGTGTAAGTAGGAGTAGCAAGATATCCCTGTTATCTTAGCGTGTTTATGAGACAGAAAAAGAAACCAGCAATCCTACCATCATGCAAAACAGTTACAGGTTTTTGTTTCACAGTCATCTGGCAGGACGGTAGTACTTCCCTGGGTGGTTGCTGTCTACCAACCTACTACCTGTATATATATATAGATATAGATATATAGATATATATATATACAGGTATATATATATATCTATATATATATCTGTATATATATATCTATATATATAAACTGTATATATTTTATCTGTATATATATATATCTATATATATATCTGTATATATATATAGATATATATATATAGATATATATTATTAAACTGGTACGGAATACAAAGGTGACAACGAATTTGTAGTGACTGGTAGACATGGAATCATAGTTCTGTCAACGGAGAAGTGATTAACTCTTGGATTACCATGAGAGAGACAATACTCGTGAGAAGAGACCCTCGGAGCGAGACTTACAAGACCAGATCTGCAATTGACGAACTCCTGGGAGCAAGAGACGTACAATAATATATAAATAAAACTGAGTATTATGTAATCTTGTAGCTGGAATCTGATTATTCAAGATGGAACGTGAGAAGACTCAATATTTTGGAGACTGTGAAGTTTCCCGTCGTATTACAAGTGATGGTAATACTTGTCATGTTACTTATTAGGACATTCCCAGGCCAAATTTATTTCTGATTGGCCGAAGAGACTTAACAATGAATTTGTAGCCAAGAATTTTAGAACTAAAGATGCTTATTGTAGATATTTACGGCAATGTAAGGAACAAATATTGTATTTTAGTAGGACTAAATTTCAATAAGGTACAAAATGAGACATGAAAGGATGACAATGAAAATCAGAAATTGGAAAATTGAATATCTGCGTGAGAATCACTGAGAAATACCGTGAATGTTATAAGAAATATTCAGAGAATTTGCTTTATACGATTTGTGGACTCTAAACTATTGTTGATTATCTTGTAAAGTGTCTGACAAGTGTAGTGATTAGTATCATAAAATATTTTGCTGGGAGCTGTTCTTGTGAACGTACCTGCGGTCGCACTCTCTCATCGACGGAAGGCTACGTTTAATTTAACTACATTTTATAATACGTCGTTTCTGTTCGGGGTCTAATCTTGTTGGAAATCTCTACTCTTTCTCCAAGTTGTGTGTGCTTGAACAGGTGAAGGTTCCGAACCGGTGCTGTGGACTACACGATGGGTTTGACATATACAGTGAAGGAAATAAGTCACTC
>NW_026467305.1:0-12448 GCF_026875155.1 Cherax quadricarinatus
AATTTGAAGGGAGTTCCATTGGGAAACTCGGATTATTCCCTCACAGGACTGGGTTCCGTCAACGAGAGAAGGGGTTGTTCCTGGTGTACTACCGTGAAGTCTAGGTTTCCAAGGGGTCCTGAGCTTAAAGACAAACGGGTCTTGGAGTCTTAGTCTCGTGGTATGTCCTTAGTAGCAACTGAAGGCATTTTTACATCTCATTTACAAATAAACTGCTGGTCAAATTGTAAATTAGACTTCATTATCTTTTAAATCCTCGCCGGATCTTCTTGGGTTTCGGGAAAAAGTAAATTTCCAAATTTATAGCCCAGGGTAACAGAAGTATAGTGCTTGTCATACTTTACTCCGAGAGATTTTGCTATTCCGCCAACAGTTTGTAACTTTAACGTATTCAAGTCGTATCAACTGTAAGGTCTTCAAACCTTTGGGGGATAATTCAAGCCATATTTTTATAAGTCTGTATTTCAGGGTTCAGAAACCCCGGACAGTAGGTCCCCATTTATTACGATAAACTTTATAAACCCTAGGCGTTGTTAGCCCTAGGGGACTTTTCAAGGAGAATTGTTTTTCTAGTTCAAATCGTAATAAGGTTGTAGGGAGATCAAAAAACATTTAAAATTTATCTTTAATATAGAATAGATATTGTTATAGACAAAGTATTTTTGTTGTACTTTATTCTTAATATATAAAACAGACTTTATGAAGACCTTTCAATTTTGGATGAAAATGAACCTTTCATATACCGTTGAACAAAATTACATTATCTCCAAATTTTAAAGGAGATTAGGTTAATGCTTAGCAAACTCGAAGTCTCCACAGACGAGAACTTCAGTTTAAGGAAAATTCACAATTTCTGGTGACTTAAGCGAGTAAAGTGAAATAAGCTGTGGAGACCTTCTCTACACAGAAAAAAGGTGGGTGTACTGCTTAATCTACCCCACTACACCTGACGTCCAGTTTGCTTCAGGCGAGTAGTGTTAAAACGTGAGGCCAAACAAATTGGTCGTTACCCATTTTTCCTCAGCAGAATAAATATATACATATAATGAAAAAGGGAAAGGTGAAATGAATATTTAATATATAAAGCTGATTACTCTCGTATTAGCATTTAACGAGGTAATCCGCAATATAATATGTCAAAGATGAACAAATAATGACAGACATATTATCATAACTGCATCTCTGCGTAACACGGAAGCCAGGAGCTATGACTCGACCGTCTGCAACGCACAACTGAGAACACACCACACACACCACACACACAGCGGGCTGTCTTATAAACTTAGCTGGATGGTCTTTTATTACTTAATAGTGTCTAGCAGCGTTCTTGTATTTTTCTATAGATATGCTCTACTTTACTGAATGTTATTGTATAAGTGTAGTACGGTACTTGTGTGTTAGCTGTATTGTTCTGTGTTAGCTGTGGTGTTTACTGTATTGTCTGTGTACTTGTGTTAATCTGTAGTGTTCTGTGTTACTTGTGTGTTACTGGATTTGTTCCTGTGTTCCTTGTGTGTTACTGTATTGTCTGGTTGTTACTTGTGTGTTTACTGCGTATTGTTTCTGGTGTTACTTGTGTGTTACTGTATTGTTTCTGCGTGAGTACTTGTGTGTTACTGTATTGTTCTGTGTATACTTGTGTGTTACTGTATTGTTTCTGTGTTGACTTGTGTGTTTACTGTAAACACTCTGTATCCAGTGAGTTAACGACATTCAGTTCCACTCTTCACCGTAGATACAGATGAGTCTACATAGCTTTTCAGTCCACTCTTCACCGTAGATACCAGTGAGTCTACACGCTCAGTTCCACTCTCAACCGTAGATACCAGGAGTCTACATGCTCGTTCCACTCTCACCCGTAGATACCATGAGTTCTACACGCTTCAGTTCCACCATTGCACCGTAGATACCAGTGATCTACATGCTTCATTCACTCATCACGAGATACCAGTGAGTCTACACGCTTGTCAGTCCACTCTTCACCGTAGATACCAGTTGAGTCTACAACGCCTCAGTTCACTCTTCACCGTAAGATTACCAGTGAGATCTACAGCTTCGAGTTCCACTCTTCCCGTAGATACCAGGAGTCTACACACCTTCAGTTTCCACTCTTCACCGTAATACAGTGAGGTCCACACACTCAGTCACGTCTGCGCCGTAGATACGCAGTGATCTACACGCTCAGTATCGCACTCTTCACCGTAGATACCAGTGAGTCTACACACTTCAGTCCACTCATTCACCATAGATAACCAGTGAGTCATTACATGCTTCAGTTCCACTCTTCCACCGTAGACCCCATGAGTCTACACGCGTCAGTTCCACTCTTCACCGTAATTACCATGAGTCTACACACTTCAGTACCAACTCTCACACCGTAGATACCAGCGACTCTACACCTTCAGTTCACTCTCACCGTAGATACAGAGAGTCCTACAGCACATTCAGTTCCAACTCATTCACCGTAGATACCAGTGAGTGCTACACACTTCAGTGCCCCACTCTTCACCGTAGATACCAGTGAGTTTACACGCTTCAGTTCCACTCTTTACACCGTAGATACCAGTGAGTGTACACACTCAGCTCCACCTGTACACGCGTAGATACCAGTGGTCCTACAACACTTCAGTCCACTTTTCACCAGTAGATACCCAGTGAGTCTACACACTCAGCGTTCCTACTCTTCAATCCGTAGATACCAGTGAGTCTACACACTTCAGTCCCCCTCTTGCACCGTAGATACCAAGTGAGTCCATACACTTCAGTTCCAGCTACTCAAACCGTAGAACAGTGATCCACACACTTACAGTTACACTTCTCAAACTCGTAGATACTGTGAGTCCACACACAGCAGTTCCACTCTCACACCGTAGATACAGTGAGTCTACAGACAACTATCAGGTCCACTCGTCACCGGAAGAGAACAAGTGATACCACACACTTCAGTTCACATCGTCTCCGTACGATACAGTGAATCCTCACACTCAGTTCCACTCTTCAACCGTAGATACAGTGAGTCCACACACTTCAGTTCACCTCTTCCACCGTGATACAGTGAGTCCACACACTTCTGTTCCACTCTCGATTCACCGAGATACCGGAGCGAGTCTCACGGATACTCGTTCCACTCTTCACCGTAAGAGAAACCAGTGAGTCTACACACCTTCAGTTCCACCTTCACCGTAGAATACAGTGAGTCTGTCAGCACTTCAGTTTTTTCACTCATCATCGGTAGATACAGTGAGTCCACACACTCCAGTTCCACTCTTCACTCGTAGATACAGTGATCTACACACTTCAGTTCCACTCTTCACTCGTAGATACAGTGATCCACAACACTCCAGTTCCACGCTATCAACGCGTAGATACAGTGATCCACACACTTCCAGTCCTACCTGCACCCGTAGATACAGGAGTCCCACACTACTTCGTCCACTCTTCACCGGTAGATACAGTGAGTCCACACACTTACAGTTCCACTCTTTCACGGGGGCGAGGCGCCCGTAGATACAGTGAGTCCACCACTTCAGTTCACCACTCTCATACCGTAGATACCAATGTGAGTCGACACCCTGTCAGTCACCACTCACCGTAAGATAACCAGCGAGTCTTACACACTTCAGTTCCACTCTTCCCGTAGATACGAGTGGAGTCTAACACAACTTAGTTCCACTACTGCACCGTAGCTATATCAGATCACACACTGGGTTATCCAGTTCCACTCTTCACCGTAGATACAGTGTGTCCACACACAGTCCCAGTTCCACTCTTCACGTAGATATACAGTGAGTCCACACACTCCAGGTTTCCACTCTTCACCAGTAGATACAGTGAGTCCACACTACGGACATGGGTTGTGGCCACTCTGTCAGAGAGGGGCACCGGGGGGGGTAGGAGTACAGGAGAGGATTCCACACACATCCCAAGTTCCACTATCACCGTAGATACAGTGAGTTCCACAAAACGCGCAGAGAGCGAGTCTCAGCACAGACGAGCGACCAAAGAGAGCGAGACACAGAGTCCACACACGTTCAGTTCCACTCTTCACCGTAATACAGGTGATGTCCACACACTTGCATTCACTCTTCACCGGAGATACCAGTGAGTCGACACCTTTCAGGTCCACTCTTTCACCCGTAGCTACCCGAACAGTGAGTCCACACATCATTCCGTTCCACTCTTCACCGTAGATACCAATGAGTCCACACACTCATTCACTCTTCACCGTAATACCATGTGAGTCCATCTATCACTTCAGTTCCACGCTCACCGTAGATACAGTGAGTCCACACACTACAGTTTCCACTCTTCAACCGGAGATACAGTGAGTCTAAACACTTCAAGTTCCACTCTTCACCGTAGATACAGTGAGTCCACGACACTACAGTTCCACTCTTCACCGTAATACCAGTGAGTCTACACACTCAGTTTCAACTCTCACCGTAGTTCATATAACGCAGTGAGAATCCACACACTTTCAGTCCACTCGTTTCACCGTAGATAAAGTGAGTCCACACAGGGGCATACAGGTCCACTCTTCTCCGTAGAATACAGTGAGTACTACACACTTATCAGTTCCACTCTTCACCGTAATACGTGAGTCCGAACACATACAGTTCCACTCTCACCGTAGATTACAGTGAGTCTACACACTTACAGTTCCACTCTTCACCGTAGATACCATGAGTCTACACACTGAATGTTTCAGTTCCACATCTCACCGTAGATTACTCATGAGTCTCCATCACTCTGGTCACTTCAACACACGTAGATACAGTTGAGTCCACACAATTCTTCAATGTCACTCTCAACTCTAGTAGATACAGGAGTTCCACACACTAAGATTCCACATTATCACCGTAGATACAGTGAGTCCACACACTACAGTTCCACACTTCACCGTAGATACAGTGACCACACTATCAAACAAGTATTAAACATAATCATACTATATGTTAAGAGACATATACCATTATCTGTATTTTATTGTATTACATAGATATATTAATGTTATTATTTACCTGACCAACATCAGGTAAATTAATTTAGATCCAACCATCAGACAGCACCTGCAGGAAACACATTACTTTTTTAATAAGTAGTTTGTGTGTGTGTACTCACCGTAAAATTGTGGTTGGATGAGGGGTCGAGGCGTCAGCTCTGGCCCCACCGCTCACTTATCGCTACTAGGTCCCTCGATCTTATCTCTGCTACTGAGCTTTTCTCGATAACCTTCGTCCTTAAAGTAAGATGGTTCCATGCCTCCACTACGCCCGTCTAGCTATCTCAGCTCCTGACGACTTTATGACTGAAGAAATACTTCCTTAACATTCGCCGTGACTCTCTGAAGTGCTTCATCAGCTTCCAATTGTGACCGGCCTTGTTTCTGTGTCCACACTGCTCTGGACATCCTGTCCTGTCCATCACTATACTTATGCTCGCAAGCATTCTTGTATAGTACGTTAATCATTGTCTTTTCCATTCCATGACCCTTCCGTACCTATCCATGTCGTCATCCAGATATCCTCACCTTTCCCTTGTACGACATTTCCCCGCGGAGCTCGGGGACTAAGCCTTGTTGCAAAACCTTTGTATCTTTCCTTCTAACTTCTTGACGTGCTGACCAGGTGTGGGTTCCAAACTGGTGTTGCATACACCAGTATGGGCCTAACATACACAGTGTACAAGTGTCTTTGAACGAGTGCTTATTAATGAGTTATTGGAAACGCTATTATTCTGAGTTTTGGCCTGGCGATCCCGTAGCGGCAGCAGTTCTCTGGTATGATGTATGGCCTGCCGAGACTGCTCGGTGATATGTCAACGCGCAAGCGGATACTTGCTCCTTGAAGTGAGGTTGCAATCTTTGTCAGCACCTATGGTCGGCTGCTACTCCGTCTGCAGTCTTCGCTGCCTTTCTCACTCAATCTTCATAGGACTGTTGCATTTGGCAGGGTTTTGAAATGCGGAGAAGCCAGTTTCTGGAGCCAGGTGTCCAGCCTGTCCAGGTCTCTGAGCTGTAGTCCTAGCCCTTGATCCTCACAACGATTTTAATTCTTCTCTAATGAACTTCACATCATCTGCTGAACAGTGACACTTCAGATCTATATCGCCTTCCCATCATGGTACATTCACATATATCAGAATAACACTGTCCTAGAACTGAACTCTGTGGGACCAAATCGCTCGACACGAAGTCGCTACCTGTGATACCTCATTCACGTTCCATGACTCGTTGTTGCCTCCTGTCAGGTATTCTCTGATCCATTGCAGTGCCGTGCTTCCTGTTATAACCCCCTGATCACTCAAGCTTCTGCATTAAATCTTCTTGTGAGGAGACTGTTCGAAGGCTTCCTGCAGTCCAGGAAAAAGACAGTCCACCACGCCACTCTCTCTCGTGGCTGTCGTCTGATTTTTGGTTTGGGGTGGTTGTGTTGTGATACTGAATGATGGGTACTTGGGTTTTCTGTGTCACCTGTACTGCCCTGGTCTTTTGTGTTATTGTGTTGTTCTGGTCTTCGCGTGTTATATGTACTCTACTGGTCTCCTGAGTGTATTGGGTACTGAGGAAGCTCCTGGTGTTTTGTACGCTACTGGTCTTCTCGTTATTCTGAACCGTAGTGGTCTCATGTGTATAACTGTACTGAACTGTTTCCTGATGACAACTGTACTGTACGTATTCTGTGTATTGTACAGTACTGGTGTCTGTGTTTGTGAACTGTATTGCTAGTCTACGTTTTTGTACTGACTTGTTCTTGTGTTATTCTTGTTACTAGTCTACTGTGTTATTGTACTGTACATGGTTACTGTCTGGTTGAGTGTACTATTCGTGGATGCTGTTGTTATTGTTCTGTACTGGCAGTTCTGTGTTATAGTTCGGTACTCGGTTCTTTATGTGTTATTGTCTGTACTGGTCTTCTGTGTTATTGTAACTGTACTGATTTTCTGCTTATTGTACTGTAAATGATGTCTTGTGTTACTGTAGCTGTATCTGGTCCCTTCTGTCCTTTTTGTTATTCTACTTGTATCTTTGTTATTGTACTTACTTGTCCTTATCGTGTTACATGTACTTACGTGTCTCCTGTGTTAGCTGACTGTTACGAACGTCGTCCTGTGATTACTGTACTGTACTGTCTTGCTGTCTATTGTAATATACTGGTCTTACTGTCTTTGTATTCTAGCTTGTATCTTTGTTATTGTTACTGTACTGTCTTACGTAGTACTGTAGCTGTACCTGTCTGCCTGTGTTACTGTCTGTACTGATTGTGTTTATTGTTGCTGTACAAGACTTCTGTGTTATTGTTTCTGTAGCAGGTCATCTGTGTATTGTAATTGGATTGGCCTTTCCATGTATTGTACCTACTGGTCTTGTCTGTGTTAATGACCTGTAGTGGCCTCCGTCTCTTATAGTACGTCTCTGTCTTCCGGTTACTGTATTGTACGGGTCTTTTTGTTATTGTATCTTGTACAGGTTCTTCTGTGTTTCTTACCATACTGGTCCTCTGCCTTACCGACTGTATGCTCACTTGGTATTGTTGTATATTATACTTTTTAACATGTCTTTCTGTGTTGTTTAAACTTTACTGAACTGTGTTAGTGTAGCTGTGCTGTCGTAATACCGTAATGGTATTCTGTGTATGTTCTGTACTGGTCTTTGTGTTTTACTGTACTGGTACTTCGTGTTATTGTACTGTGTTGGTGTACGTGCTGGCGCCTGTGTACTGTATCCGTACTAGTCCTCTGTGTTAATGTACTGAGGGCTGGTATTCTGTGTATTGTTCTGTACTTGTCTGGACCTGTGTTGAGTGAACTGTACTGGTCGGCTCTGTTTATTTGTAAGTTGAACTGGTTTTCAGCGTTATTGTACTGTATTAGTCTTCTGTGATATTGTACTATACTTGTTCTATTTCGTGGTATTGTACTGTACTGGTCCTCTGTCCTTATTGTTCTGATACCGTCTTCTGTGTTATGCTCTGCACTGGTCTCTGTTGTTTGTACTGTTCTCAGTTTTTCTGTGTTTTGTAACTGTACTGTTCTATGTATTTTTGTACTGTACTGGTCTTGTGTGTTACTGTAGCTGTAGAGTGTTTCATGTGTACTGAAACTGTAGCTGCGGTCTTTACTGTGTAATGAATTGTATGCGTCCGTCTGTGTTATAGTACTGCACTGGTACTATTCTGTACTGTACTGTTCTGTCTTTTTGTGTTATTGTACTGTACTGGGGTCGTTTTGGCTGCGTAACTGTTCTGTATTCGTCTTCTGTGTTACTGTACTAGTCCCACTGTCTTGCTGTACCGTGCTAGTCCTCTGTTTACGGTACTGTATGCCAGGTGTCCCGTGTTACGTACCGTACTGAGTAACCATGTGTGTTACTGGACGGTAGTCGTGTCTGTGTTATTGTACTCTCTGTCTTCTGTATTACTAACTGCACTGGTGCTATCTGTGTTAACTGTACGTGCTAGTCATCTGTGTTTACTGTACGTACTGGTCGTATCTGTGTTAGATTAGTACTGTACTGGTCTTATGTGGTTATTGCCCAGGCCTGCACATGTTTCTTCTGTGTTATGTACTGTACTAGTCTTCTGTGTATGGTACTGTAGCTTGGTCTTTGTGTTATTGCACTGTACTGCTTTTAGTGTTATTGTACTAGGTACTGGCCTTCTGTGGTATTGTACTCCAACTTGTTCTCTGAGATATTGTGCTGTAGCTGGTCCTGTGTGTTAATGTGTATTATACTGGTGCATGCTGGGTATCATCCTGGACTGGTCGTCTGATGTTATGTGATACTAGGCACTGACTTTTTGTGTTATTGTACTGTGCTGTCTTTTGTGTTTCTCTACGTAACTGTTCTCTCTGTGTTACTGTACTGTTCTGTACTGATATTGTGTGTAGCACTGTAACTGGGTCGTGTTTATTGTACTTACTGGAATTCTGTGTAATGTTCTGTACTGGTACTCCTGTGTTGTAGTCTGCATGATCTTGCCGTGGTACTGTAGCTGACTGAGGTCTTCTGTGTTCTTTAATGTTCTGGTATTCGTGTTATTGTTTCTGCACTGGTCTTTTGTGTTATTAACTCTACTGCCTTCTGTGTTATTGTGCTGTAACTGGTCGTTTGTGGTTTGGACCTGTACTGTTACTTCTTCTGTTTTTGTACTGTGCTGGTCTTCTGTGTTACTGTAAACTGTGCTGTCTTTTGTGTAACTGTAAGTTGTGTTATCTCTGTGTTTCTGTACGTAACTGGTAGCCCTCATGCGTTACTGTACTGTACTGCACTGGTATTGCGTGTATTTATACTGTAGATGGTACTTCTGGTGTTATTGTACAGTACAGGTCTTCTTTCTGTGTTATTTACCTTAACTGATCTTCTGTGTTAGTTACTGTGCATGGTCCTTCATGTGGTACTGTACACGATACTGTTCCTCTGCGTACTGGTATCTGTAGGCTGCACTGGTATTGCGTGTATTATACTGTGTGGTCTTCTCGTGTTATTGTACTGTACTGGTCTTCGCTGTGATATTTGTACTTTACTGAACTTCTGTGTTAGTGTATCCCGTGGCCTGGTCTTCTGTGGACTGTACGTACTGGTCTATACTGTTCACAAGGTATGCTGTGTATTGTGACTTTGTACTCTGGTCCTTACTGGTGTTAGTGTACTGTGGCTGGGATCTTTTTGTGTTACTGTACTGTACCAGTCTTGCATGTTACGATCATTATATTTAATCTTTATTGTATTGTAACTGTTATGTTCTGTGTTATTGTACCGTGCTGTTCTTCTGTGTTATTGCTTTCTGTACTGTATAGTGTGTGTATTTTACGGTATCAGTTCCTTGTATATTACATTATTTATTTTTATTCTTTATGAATGTAATGTTTTCTTCTGTGCATTATGTACTGTTTATATACATTATATTTTGTGTGTAATTTACGATGGTTTGTTGGTTATTAAGCTTTTTTGTGTTGTAAACTTATTTATTTGTCACTACAATGTATTTTATGGTTATGTACTTATTTATTTGTCACTACAATGTTTTATGTGTTATTGTCTAGCTTATTTATTTGTCACTACAATGTTTTATGTCTCCAATTTACTTTTTTTGATGTGTTTATACTAATGATGTTGTGTCACTATAACTGTTTATTGTTATGATACTGTTTTATGAATTACTTTCATGTTTGTGTGTTAATACACTGTTAATTATATGTCACAAAAACCATGCTGACTTGATATCATCTTAACCAAACCATACCACGGGCGGGATTGAGACTCTCTGACGCCGCGGGTATCACTATCCAGGCAGCGTGTGATCACAGTTGAGGCGAGTGTGACCAATCGGGTCCATTTACAGATTTCGTGAGTCTGACGTTTATTCACTCTTAATACGTACTACATACAGCATCGCTAAACCATATAACATTCGATTTGAGACTCATAATACGTAGTGATTGCCAACAAGCCTATTTCAAGAGAAGACCTTACGGAGCGCTCTCTTCATACTAAAAAGTCTTCCTGGAACACGGGTCGCTTTTCCAGTAGTAAATCTCATAATAGCGTCCAGCATCTCTATACACTTGAGAATTTCGCTACCACAAATCTAAAGAAAAGCGAATCCTCTCCAATAAGTTTTTACTATCAGGTATTTACCAGACAGGTTACAAACAGTGTTTTAATACCTCTGGCGTATCAGCACAGACTTCATCTAGCAACCATCACAACACAACTCAGGGGTGTTTTGGTGTGGGTGGGGTGGGGGGGGGTGGGGTGGAGGGGTTGTATGGTGATGGGGAGAAAACGCTGCAATTCAGCAGAGAGGAACTTGCAACTGTGAAACAAACACTCCTTCAGTTCTCCTACTCTAGTTCCTCTCCATTTTTGTGTCTTTTTCATTAACTAGTCTTCAGTTCTATCTGCCATATACACTCTGTCACAATCACAAGCAACAAAGCGCGCAATCCACAATGCATTCACATGTCAGTGCCCATGAGTATCGCTGCAACACTAGTGCTCCACAACATTCAGTGTGTCAATATATCTCTCAATCCTAGTGAGCGGGCACCACAACAGTCAGTATATGTGTCACCTATCTACACACTGGCACATGAGTGACACCACAACATTCATGTGTAATATACACACTTACACCATTGACATCAATCAAACGGCCGTTTTAAAAGCCAGTACATAACAACAACCCCCATGGGAGGACACACAATTAACACACGTCTCGTACGTGGGACAGGAGGCGCGCTGGGCAGCACACTAGTCGTACTGGCAGGTGGTGGCAAGCGACACAGCTCGTACTCCTGAGTTGTGGTCAGACATCAAGCAGGTTCGTACTGGATCCCTAAGGTTTCTGATGTTCAGCTCTCTCTCTGTACTACATGGCCAGTTGTGCAGCGCGATCCATCTCACTCATCATCAGCGGAGACTCTACTCTATGACACTCGGGCAGATCACCCGGGAGTGAAGCGTGCGAGGAGAGACGCGGTGACAAGGTTTGGGCATAAGTCACACAGTCGATATCCTTGGTCACAGCGATTCACTGTATAGACACATCAGCGCGCGCACAATCAATACTCGTGAATGTTTTTTATTCATTTTTAAAGGGGTGAGAGAAGGGTATGAAAAAAAACTGAGGAATTTATTTAAAAATTTTTCAATTTTAAATAAATGTTTATTAAGAAAAATTTTTATAAGAATATCTCTGTTTTACCCCCAAAGGGTCTTAATTTAAACATTTTAAATATTTTCATTTTCCAAAAATATTTAAATCAAATATTGTAACTCTTTCGTTTTTTAAAAAAATTTAAAAACATGATCAAAAATTTTCTTAATTTTTTACAACATAAAAATCATTAACTTAAACGAAAGGTGGAGAGTGAGATTCTTAGAGTACGTGTAAAAATGTATATATTTTGTACTAGTAGTGTGTTTTTGGAGGTTTATGTGTACACATTATGTTAATGTGGTTGGTAGTAAAATTGTTGTTTGGTGGATTTTTTTTTTTTTTTTTTTTTTTTTTTTTTTTTTTTTTTTTTTTTTTTTTTTTTTTTTTTTTTTTTTTTTTTTTTTTTTTTTTTTTTTTTTTTTTTTTTTTTTTTTTTTTTTTAAAAAAAAAAAAAAAAAAAAAAAAAAAAAAAAAAAAAAAAAAAAAAAAAAAAAAAAAAAAAAAAAAAAAAAAAAAAAAAAAAAAAAAAAAAAAAAAAAAAAAAAAAAAAAAAAAAAAAAAAAAAAAAAAAAAAAAAAAAAAAAAAATGAATACCTGTGAAAAACACTTAATTTAAGGGGGAAACAACACTTAGGGGGATTTTTAGGTTTATAAAAATACTGAGTTAAAAAAGTTTTTAATTAGCAAATGTTTGAGAGCAATAAGTTTGAATTAAGTTAAATTTTGCAAGAAAACGGTAAGACTTACACAAAAAATTGGTGTTAATAATGTTGTGGAGTAGGGTC